>BLKR01004540.1:0-105187 GCA_011170035.1 Teleogryllus occipitalis | reverse complement strand
GGAGCGGTCAGAGAGAGGGCGTGAAGAGCGGGAGCGGGTGGATCAATTTTGTTTTTAATGAAACGTTTCTTGGCGGCGCGGTGTCCGTGCGGGGAGAGCTCGGGAAAGCGCAGCGGCCGTTGGTCCTTGGCTACATAGAGCGGAGCGGTCAGAGAGAGGGCGTGAAGAGCGGGAGACGGTGGATCAATTTTGTTTTTAATGAAACGTTTCTTGGCGGCGCGGTGTCCGTGCGCGGAGAGCTCGAGAAAGCGCAGCGGCCGTTGGTCCTTGGCTACATAAAGCGGAGCGGTCAGAGAGAGGGCGTGAAGAGCGGGAGCGGGTGGATCAATTTTGTTTTTAATGAAACGTTTCTTGGCGGCGCGGTGTCCGTGCGCGGAGAGCTCGAGAAAGCGCAGCGGCCGTTGGTCCTTGGCTACATAGAGCGGAGCGGTCAGAGAGAGGGCGTGAAGAGCGGGAGCGGGTGGATCAATTTTGTTTTTAATGAAACGTTTCTTGGCGGCGCGGTGTCCGGGCGGGGAGAGCTCGAGAAAGCGCAGCGGCCGTTGGTCCTTGGCTACATAGAGCGGAGCGGTCAGAGAGAGGGCGTGAAGAGCGGGAGTGGGTAGAGCGGGAGCGGGTAGATCAATTTTGTTTTAAATAAAACGTTTCTTGGCGGCGCGGTGTCCGTGCGGGGAGAGCTCGAGAAAGCGCAGCGGCCGTTGGTCCTTGGCTACATAGAGCGGAGCGGTCAGAGAGAGGGCGTGAAGAGCGGGAGCGGGTGGATCAATTTTGTTTTTATGAAACGTTTCTTGGCGGCGCGGTGTCCGTGCGCGGAGAGCTCGAGAAAGCGCAGCGGCCGTTGGTCCTTGGCTACATAGAGCGGAGCGGTCAGAGAGAGGGCGTGAAGATCGGGAGCGGGTGGATCAATTTTGTTTTTAATGAAACGTTTCTTGGCGGCGCGGTGTCCGTGCGCGGAGAGCTCGAGGAAGCGCAGCGGCCGTTGGTCCTTGGCTACATAGAGCGGAGCGGTCAGAGAGAGGGCGTGAAGAGCGGGAGCGGGTGGATCAATTTTGTTTTTAATGAAACGTTTCTTGGCGGCGCGTTGTCCGTGCGCGGAGAGCTCGAGAAAGCGCAGCGGCCGTTGGTCATTGGCTACATAGAGCGGAGCGGTCAGAGAGAGGGCGTGAAGAGCGGAGTGGTAGAGCGGGAGCGGGTGGATCAATTTTGTTTTTAATGAAACGTTTCTGGCGGCGTGTCCGTGGGGGGTGGGAGTCGCCCCTTGCGCGCAGCGGCCGTTGGTCCTTGGCTAGATAGAGCGGAGCGGTCAGAGAGAGGGCGTGAAGAGCGGGAGAGTGGGCAGAGCGGAGCGGGTGGATCAATTTTCTTTTAATGAAAACGTTTCTGGCGGCGCGGTGTCCGTGCGGGAGAGCTCGAGAGCGTAGCGCTGGGCTGGTCCTTGGCTAGATAGAGCGGAGCGGTCAGAGAGAGGACGTGAAGAGCGGGAGTGGGTAGAGCGGGAGCGGGTGGATCAATTTTGTTTTTAATGAAACGTTTCTTGGCGGCGCGCGGTGTCCGTGCGGGAGAGAGGCCGAGTGCAGCGGCTGTTGGTCCTGGCTGATAGAGCGGAGCGGTCAGAGAGAGGGCGTGGAAGAGTGGAGTGGGTAGAGCGGAGCGGGTGGATCAATTTTGTTTTTAATGAAACGTTTCTTGGCGGCGCGGTGTCCGTGCGGGGAGAGCTCGAGAAAGCGCAGCGGCCGTTGGTTCTTGGCTAGATAGAGCGGAGCCGTCAGAGAGAGGGCGTGAAGAGCGGGAGTGGGTAGAGCGGGAGCGGGTGGATCAATTTTGTTGTTAATGAAACGTTTCTTGGTGGCGCGGTGTCCGTGCGGGGAGAGCTCGAGAAAGCGCAGCGGCCGTTGGTCCTTGGCTAGATAGAGCGGAGCGGTAAGAGAGAGGGCGTGAAGAGCGGGAGCGGGTAGAGCGGGAGCGGGTGGATCAATTTTGTTTTTAATGAAACGTTTCTTGGCGGCGCGGTGTCCGTGCGGGGAGAGCTCGAGAAAGCGCAGCGGCCGTTGGTCCTTGGCTAGATAGAGCGGAGCGGTCAGAGAGAGGGCGTGAAGAGCGGGAGCGGGTAGAGCGGGAGCGGGTGGATCAATTTTGTTTTTAATGAAACGTTTCTTGGCGGCGCGGTGTCCGTGCGGGGAGAGCTCGAGAAAGCGCAGCGGCCGTTGGTTCTTGGCTAGATAGAGCGGAGCCGTCAGAGAGAGGGCGTGAAGAGCGGGAGTGGGTAGAGCGGGAGCGGGTGGATCAATTTTGTTTTTAATGAAACGTTTCTTGGCGGCGCGGTGTCCGTGCGGGGAGAGCTCGAGAAAGCGCAGCGGCCGTTGGTCCTTGGCTAGTGTAGCGGAGCGGTCAGAGAGAGGGGCGTGAAGAGCGGAGTGGGTAGAGCGAGCGGTGGATCAATTTTATTTTTAATGAAACGTTTCGGCGGCGCGGTGTCCGTGCGGGGAAGAGCTCGAGAAGCGTAGCGGCCGTTGGTCCTCAGCTAGATAGAGCGGAGCGGTCAGGAGAGAGGGCGTGGAAGAGCGCGGGGGCGGGTAGAGCGGGAGCGGGTGGATCAATTTCGTTGTTAATGAAACGTTTCTTGCGGCACGGTGTCCGTGTGGGGAGAGCTTCGAGAGCGCAGCGGCAGTTGGTCCTTGGCTGGGATAGAGCGGAGCGGTCAGAGAGAGGGCGTGAAGAGCGGAGTGGGGTAGAGCAGGAGCGGGTGATCAATTTATTTTTAATGAAACGTTTCTGGCGGCGCGGGTAACCAGTGGGAAGAGCTCGAGGTGCTGCGTAGCGGCCGTTGGTCCTTTGGCTAGATAGAGCGGAGCGGTCAGAGTGTATCTACTTCGGTCTTTTAGCAAACCTCAATGCGCTAGGGAAATAACAAAAATTATACGAAATGGCTAGAGTCAGACCTATCTGTACATCCGGTTTGCTTTTCTTACTTTAATTTTAAAATGAACGCGTTGTATTTATAGATTTAAGAAAGTATATGTATGGCCAGATGAACGAATGAATGAATGAAACTTCATAATTTTCAGATTTCTTCTTTATTAAGATTGACACCTCCCCACATACACACACACACACACACACACACACACACAGATACACACACACAAACTACCACTTCGAAACAGAAATTACTCGCATATACGTTGTGCAAAGCATTTTAAAAAACCTTTTACATGCAACGTACAGAAATAAATCATCAGAATTCATGCTGTTCATATTTTCTCGCTTGTCCTTATCATATCGCAAATTCCACTTTTCGACTTAAAATCAGCCTGCCTGATTTTCTTCTGTATTTTTTACAAGCTCTAGACGCCTCAAAGTACGGAGGCATTGTAAGCACAGCAAAGAACTTACAGAATTCATCATTTGTTTTATGAATACTGACGTCACAGGACTGGGCAAGTCAGCAGATCTATTTTTCTTCTGTTTAATTCTTTTTCTCCTCCATTTTCTTTCTCTTTTTCTCTGTACATTCTCGTTCTCCTCGTCCTCAACCTGGGTTTTCTCCTTGGTGCCCCAGCAGATGTTAGTGCATCAGAATTGATCATCGCGAGTTGCAACCCACACACGTCAAGACACGTGCCTAATGAAGCACTTGGCAGATGCGACTGTGAGGGACGATCTAGCAGCACCCTGCAAGTGGCCTAGCTACAAGCAACGTATCTTCCTAATATAAAGATCCTCCGCCATATTTTCCTCGACGCTCAGCCCGTCGCTGTGTGGAAAGGTGGGGAGGAACAGGCAGCGACATAAAAAACAGTTATCTGCGAAATAAATGCGCAACTATGGTTGTTCCTCTGTTTAAAGTGCGGTGGCGCCACTGAAGCGGTTCCTCTCTCATCTCGTGGCTCTTTCCCCGCGCTCCCCTTACGCTTCTTCCCAGAAGCCGCCATTTGCGTTCGCGCAGTCGATTAGCACGAAGAAAGAAACCTCTTACTATGTGCGCTCAAGTTCGAGAAGCGGCTGCCTGCGCCGGAGAGCGCTGATGGAGAGGAGAAGCTGCTGCCCTCTGTAGGGCGATTTCCTGGCGCTCTTCGTCTCAGTATCTCGCGGCCCGCAGGTGCCCCGTCTGCGACAGTAAGTGATTCCCAACCACCGTCTTCAGGGGCCAATAGCCGATCTCCTCGCCCCACCCCCACTCCATCCCCACTCGGCGGCCATGAATCCTAGTTTGGGGCCCCGCCGCAGGGGCAGCACTAGTGAAGGACGAGGCGAACACACAAATGAGGACAGGGGGCATAACATGAAAGAAGCTGACGCCAACAAAAGTTGGACAAGAGAAAGATGAAAGAAATAGGGATAAAAGAAAAAGGGAAGGAGGAAACCGAGAAAGGAATAAGGATTATATAAGAGAAACCAAGGGAGTAAACGGGATTGAGGATAAAAGTAAAGAATAAGGATGCGGGGAAAATGAGCAGGGGAATCTACCTCCTTCGTTCCCGTATCTGCAAGAGAATCTACCCTCATCCCTCTTCTTTGGCTTCTGCACTGCTACGCACTCCTCGCCTTGTCTACCTCCCAGCCTGCCATCGTCGCCTTGCACTGACGCCTTCTCTCTGGACTTCGTCTCATCAATCTATAACAACTCTTTCTGACCTATAATACATTTTGAAATGTTCAATTCTTCTAAGGAGTTCAAGAATTCAAAACAAACGCACGAGCGATTCATCTGTAAAGTATTACAAACTCTTCTTCTCCGGGGATATTTATCTCGATATGTTTTGTGTGATGTCATAAGTTAGTCTGACGTAGTCGGGAAGAACATTATGTAATATTGAAACCATGAGAAGCATTGAATATAATAATATATTTTGGCTAATTTTAGAACACTATGATAATAATCACTCAGAAATAATAATTTTTGTATCTTTTTCCATTTCTAAGCAGATGCAAGAATTCCAAAATACGTCCTAAGAAATAATATAAACCTACATTTCATTGGAATAGCATTTCAATGTCGTAAGTATTTGTGCCGAAAACACAAGTACATAGTGACGTTTTTTGACTGTTCTTTAGGTTAGTTTCCATTCTTTACTACATCTGGTCTTTACAATCCTTATTAGAGGCCACACATACGAAGAATTGGTAGGCTATGGCAGAATTAGTAGGTTTTCCAAGAGCAGAGGCTGGAGAGTCGAGTGGGGGGCAGGGAAGGGAAGGGGAGGGGTAGGGGCGCAAAACCTCGCTGCTCTTCATCATCGTCGCCGAAACACGGGGCTCCCCCCCTCGCTCTTTGCTCCTAGGCCTTCCCTCCTCCGCCTAAACCGTCCAGACGATTTCCTCTGAAATTATACTCCGTTCGTCTACACGAACTCGAGGCACAGAGAGAGGGGATGGATATTTTGATTTTGGGCATTGCAGATTTCAAACAAACGAGATTCCTGGATTCCGCTCGGGTGGATTCTTCATATGGCACGGACGGATAGGTCACGTGGTCCATGGTGTGAGGCAAAAGTCTCATTATGTCCTCGTACGTTATTACACCACTGGTACGATATGAGGGCGGATCTGTTGTATGTTCAAGTGCGAACATAACTTTGAAATGTTGTAATCGAAAATGAAAACAAAATTATCTGTATGTACGTACACACACTTTGGATGGTGTTTGGAGTGCAACAGACGCATAAAATATTTAATGAAAATAAGTGAATAATTGCAGCACGGAAATGTGCTACACGCCGACAACCCATGTGATCTCTGTAGATATATTCTGTACAAATTACTCGCGATTTCTATTCTATTTCTCCCCTAGCTGACGAACCATAACGCCGTAATCTTTTGACAAATAGCGGAGACTTCCTTTCTGGAAAGAAGGGAAAAGCTGAGCTCGCAAAAAGAAGGCGGTCCTGGAAGCTCCTAATTGGGCGGCGGCGACCCCAGAGCCATCTGGCGGCGCGGCCAACTGCGCTAATCCGCCTCCTGCGGCTTTTTTGTTCGTGACAACCTCTGCCGCCTACACCCTAGTACAGAACATCCAAGGTAAAGGAAAGAAGTGGAATAAAACTATTAGGGGGATGTCTACGTAGTGATTCTGAGATTCGAAGGCAGTTTGCAAAGTTATCTGCGTCATGATACGCAAAGTCGTCTGTGCTGTCTTTTTCTTACAAAATCGTTACCACATTACTGCAATCAAGAATGACAAAATATTCGATCCGCAAAAGAAGAGGCAACTCCGTCATGTCAAAGAAACAAACTCGCATAAAAGCACCATAACATCACTCTCGACGATTTTAGGTACATATTCATTTAGTTATATTTTCACTAAATGACTTTAGTTTAGGAGATGTGATAATTTAAAATAACTTCAGTAGGGTTTGCGCTTCTCTAAATTGATTTTAGATCGCCATA
Organism: Teleogryllus occipitalis; assembly: GCA_011170035.1. Classification (NCBI taxonomy): domain Eukaryota; kingdom Metazoa; phylum Arthropoda; class Insecta; order Orthoptera; family Gryllidae; genus Teleogryllus; species Teleogryllus occipitalis. Next base: position 98,800 of record BLKR01004540.1, on the reverse strand, counting down.
GATTCAAATACAGAACTATAAAATATCCTTCCACACAATGTGTCTCTCTTAAGACCAGAAACAATCGAGTTAAACCAACAAATAAAAGATGAAAAATAAATTAGAAATTCCGTTAAGGCAAACATTATAGTAAAAACAAACTGAAGATAAATATTCACGGTGTTATTAATGCTGTCTGCAGTTTGTTTATCTGAAAAACATGGAATGGTGTACAGGAAGAATAACTTTTTTAACAAAATCTACCGGACCGGCGGACCATTCTTTTGATGCACGTTGTTTTACTTTCTTGCTATCCTGCTCTTTATTCGTCCTCGTCTGTATATGACGCTGCGAACTTGCAAATCATATCATAATAGCAGCGAATAGCGTATCTCGTCTCCATTGAAAGCAAAATTGCTTTCATTTTATGTGCAGATTACAGAATATTGCAGATATTCATATTACCCAAAGACATGTCTATTTCCCTTTTTCATTTTTCTCGTTTTACAAAACGCAAATCATATTCACAGAAGAGTTTTAGAATTGAACTCGTTCGAGGGTGGGTTTATTAGCGAGAGTGTTTCTATAGCAGCTAACGTAAAAAAAAATAATAGAAAATCAGATTGAGAACTTCCTCACAATTTTTCCACTTAATAGAGGAAACTAAGCCAACTAAATGACATAATAAGGATTATAAAATACAAATAAAATAAATATTTATAATAAAAACTACTTTGTGGAGGAACGGAATTCTCTGGTTCCATTACGTTGTTTTTCTGTTTGGTTTCACACCCCCAATTGATGCTTATTATTCGCATCCTTAAGAAGCATCTACCTATTATTATGAAATTTTGTAAATATTCACAAGGTCACTTCATTAATTAGTCACAAGCAATTATCACAAGCTTTATGATATATTATCTTACAGAATTATTTGATATTTCAAATGTTCAGTGGCAAAAATCCAAGGTTTAGCACAAGAATTGTACTATACACCTCATTCAATGTTGAAGTATTATCGAGCCAATTAATATGATGGATATTGAATATGATTCTTTGTTGTCGAAAATTGCGCAAGGTATTTAAATTTTCTCGTGGAATAAAGCAGATGAATTGGGTTTGAAGTTTCAATGTGTGCTGTATATGCCATAATTGAATAAGTACGTAGGTCGTTGTACATAGATCAGCAACTAGTTGCCCGCCTTAGTGTTCAAGGTAACTGGAAGAGCCTAAAGCCTGCTTTACGAAGGATCTTTTCGCGCAAATCCACGGCTTCGATCGGGCTTGAACCCGCAAACTTGGGTGTAACAGTCCTATACGCTAACCGCTACACCATCGCCGCCGCCGTAAGGCAACTCTCTTCCCCTAACACCGCTCCCACTTCCCCTCCGAACCCAGAAAGGGAAGCACACGCTGAAGCAAGGGGTTCTCGCAGAACGAGCAATGTTTCCTTCATACGAAAATATGGTAGCATGGTGTTTTCCATCAAACTTGATATATTTGAATTTTGTTTACCTGTTTTACTAATTTTATTTTATGTGTATTTTTATTGTAAATACTGCTTTGCATAAACATTTTTGCCAAGAGACAGTATGTTTGAATGTACCCAATGAATCCATAAAAGCATTTACCCAGAGATCGGTTTTTAAAGTGTAAAAACACGGTAAAAGAAACGAAAAGGAAGAAGAAATTCGGAAAACGACATTAAAGAGACAAAAGTTCGTGAATCCAAGATTCTGCCTCCTTTAATACAAAATATTCTTGAATAAAAATGATCTAAGATAGAAACGGGTAGTAAAAATTTGTTTCTGGTCCTCGGTTTTCAATTGTTGCTTTTCGCTACTTTTTCAGTATCTGAATTTTTTAATGTTCATTGCTTTAATTTCATATTTGTAAAACTACAAAACATTCACTCAAAAATGCACTGTTGCACAAGCCACGGATGTTGAATTTCTATTACAGTTGCACGGCTTCCAATAACGAGGTAGCACCTCCTTCTAAATACATTTATCGTACTTCTTTCCATTCTACAATTCGATGAAGCAATGTTATTCGTGAATTATAAGCAAAATCTCTTGCCGTCATCAATTTTGACAATTATTCCATACTGTAATTAATTGCCTAATGTATTATAAAAACATGAATAAAAATGTGACAATAAAGCGACTGATTGACTAAAGAACTGAAATGAAGAAAGCTAAAATCACATTATTTTTGCTAAAGACAGATGAAGTTTGCTGTTGAGAATTTCATTTTCAGTGTCCAATTTACAAATTGCAAATTTCTTTTTAAATTCGTCTCTTGGAATACACAATGCAGAGGTCCATTGTAATTCGAGTGTGATTAATTGCCACTGGAGCAACGAAAGGAGCAAGGGTTACCCAAATCGCTCGAGTATATCAGCGAGTCTTTACAAGAGTGTGGTACTAACAGTTTTCTTATGAATAAGTACAAAAATGTGTGACAATTGTTTTAACGAAATTATCTGACGACTTCAACAAAATCGATTTGGCTACCGTCGGAGCGGTTCCCATAGCAACGGCACGACTGCGGAATTGTGCTCCTGAACGAGGATTTTATTCCAGAATCGAAAAACTGTCCTTCGGTGAGAGAACGAGGGTCGTTGCGATTGAAATCCCTTAGTGAAACCTTGGTCGAAAGAAGTGAGCAATTTTGGAGTGAAAGCTGGTAGCGTTCACGCTCCTTATTTTAATTACTATAGTTTTTTATTCCAACAGGTCGCAAGAGGCCTGTTTATGTTTTCAGTTTACTGGTCGGAATTACTTCAAGTTGTAAAACATATGTGATGGGGAAAGAAACAATTTTCAGAATGTCTATGTGTTTCATGAGTGATTTGATTATGCAGAGATTTTTATAAGGGACTGCTTTGACAGCTACTGCTGACAACAACCGGGTTATGCCCATGCACTCAATTCGTCAATGCTTTCGTTTAGATAGCTCATTGGTTGGTTCTCAATGGTTTTCGTCACAATCTATTGCAGAGGCACTGCTCTGCATGATATGCGTTTGTTTCCCGGACAGTCAACTGTTCCCTTTATATAGGAACGTCTTTACATCAGATGGTTTCGTTGATAAGGTATCTATTGTAATGGATTTATTCACACCAATAAGTATTTGTTTTTGTTGAAAAAAGAGCCTAACAGCAAGAGCTTTCTATGATTGTCTGGAATAAATAATATTAAAAAAAGTGCTGACGGCTTTGTTACAAAAAATTGCTGGACTTCTAAACGAAAAAATTTAAGTTAGTAGTTTCTGCTTATGGTTGTTAGAACGTAGAAATCTATCGGCCGGCTGCTCTGCTCGTAACTCTAGAATGCCAGGCGAATGTTGGAGCAGCACCGTAACAAACGAGTAACGGACAGCGCGAGATCTGTTCTTTCTTGCCCCCTCCTCTCCTCTTACACATCTACACCTACGTGCACTCCATTGCCACATGTGTGTGCCCTTCTGACAGACACCTGGCGAGGGACACCCCGCCACCCGACGCTGTCTTCCAGCGGGAGAGAACACCGCCACTTCCCGGGATGTAAGATGCACGACCGCTGACCTCCGTAGTGGACGGTCCCGGAAACAATACATCAATGAGTAGGGACGAACTGCTTCAGCTATTTGCAGTTCTCTGAAATCCGTAATAGGAACGCTGTCGTCGTTACAAATACATATTTTGTGTGCTATCAAAGGAAAGAAAGCAAGTTGAGGAGTTTCTAATTTCTGCCTCCGCTTGTGTAGTGCGTTCTCAAAGGCCGAGGTGGGTGAGCCCTGTGGAGGGGACGGTGATGGTGGGTGATGGGGGGGGGGGTGATCGAAGACGCGCGGCGCCGCACACGCTCCCTGCGGCGGTCGCCGCAAACAATAACAATGCACGCCCTGCACACGACACACGCCAAACATGAACGCAACAACAACAACAATAACAACAACAACAAACGAGGACGGGGGAGAGCGGTACGTTTTTGCGCAAGTGTATCCCTTCACCAACAGGGGATTGATATTATCGACCTGATAGTTTAGGCCGATGGACCTCTGTCAGCTCCAGTTAGCGTTGCATTTGATATTCATACACGCACCTAGCACACTTCTTCCGTGTGGTTTAGAGTGGCGAAGTTATTATGGAATCAGAAATTTGCCGATTTAAGCGCGTGGTAGCACCCTAGTTTCCTACCACAGCCTACCACAGCCTCCAATATGCTCTAGTTTCAACAATTTAATATAGGTCTGCTCTGATAAAGTACACCTAGCAATTATTCTCAAGAATTTCATTTCATTTGCCGCTATCGGTGGCGGAGTTTGTGCACCCTCGAACATTAAAGCAATCGAAAGCACAATCTTCTTCGCATGCGCAGTGTAAGTTTTGCATCACTTTCGTACATCTGCGCATGCGCAGAACATTAATATTTCAGTCGCTGTTCATTTCCTGCGCACTAAAACGTGCACAAACTCCCTCGTGAAGCAACATCGGTAACAAAGCATCGATCTACCTATTATCGGTGTTTAAAATTAAAACATCGATGTTAGTCGTTAAAATTAAAACATCGATGAAAACCACCTATGTTTTTAAACATCGATGAGATGTTTTAAAAGTGGTTTAGTAATCTCTACAATAAAATTCGTGAGCAACAAAATTTAATTTTACAATGGCCGTGTTTGTTAAGTTATAATAAAGATTAAACTGAAAACAAACTAAAAATAGTAAGAACAAATAACAGTACCCAGCCAGAAAGACCGCTCAATGGGATTGAAGTAATCTCAATAGGTGACAGATTCCTGGGTTCGCTGATGAAGGGTACGAGAAGGAGAGGGGAGGTCTTAGAGGCATACGCCGCCTCTCCCTGTGCGAAACAAGGAAAGACGTACGAACTGCCAGGGCAGTGGGTTATCCTGTGCGCGAGGTAGTCTGCTCGATGAAGATAGTGCAATTGGTGCACTCTATCGAACAGGACGTCAACTACTGCGGATGCGTCTCTAATGGATGGAATGGTGCCACTTCGATTCTGGCACTGTCTCATCCATAAGGGCTGCACACGAACCAACAGAGCGACCTTTATACAGCGTTCAATGGGCAGAGATGGTGCCAATTCGTAGGTGGCCCAGTGGTTGGGGAGAAGGCCGACAGATAGCGTTGCGCCCTGTGCGTTTGAAAGTATTGATAGAGCATCGAATGACTAAGCGCTCCTAAACATTTTCAAGAAACGATATTTTATACACATCTGTGGTGAAATTCCCCCCCCCTCGTTTTGTTGTTGGTATCGTGGCACACTAGCACTACCCTACAAGCCGCCACTGGCTCCTATTATTTTCCGTTGAAGTAAACCAGAGATACAAAGTATCAAAATTCGAGTAATGATTATTTTAAAACATATATGCAAGTATATTTGTTGCTAAAAGCCACAAAGATATAATTGAAAATGCATAAATTGTAACTTCCTGCACCCTCTACGGCGACTGACACCACCCAGTGGTGAGCTTGACTTAACAGAAACGCTGAAGGATACGTAGCACAATTAAAGATTACCATTAGTTCAACAAAATGCTCACAACAAAAGTTGATTCACCACTTACAGACTGAAGAAATTTATTTTATTTTTCATTACTTCCGAGATAAAAATGAGATCCCAAATCCTTCATATTAATCAATACATAAATAAGGCAAACATCACGGAGTAAGGATGCCTTACAAGTCTTAATGGTGTTGCTTCTTGTCACCCTCAAGAGCGCAAATCGCAGTTGCGCGGGGTGCCTCGAGAGCGCGGGCGAGCGGTGACGTCTCCTTCAGCTGTTTCTCCTCAGCGCCGCCCCTCCCTCCCTCCTACCGGGAAAGTCGGCAGTTCTCGCGACGCCCGGGGGAGCGCGCGCGTCGCTTTGTTTGTCCACAAGAGAGCAATTTCCATTCAGAGTGAGACCGTGTCTGATTGGCCTCTTTATGCCGAATGGAGCGTCATTTGCCCCTCGACGGCTGCCGTCGCCCCTCGCACAAGTCGACCTATCGGTCAGCCGCGCGCTGTCGACCTCTGGAAACGCGACCGCTTAGGAAGGTCTTTCGAATATGGAGATATTGATACGAAGAGACAAGCTGCCATTGGACGGAGTTTCATCTTTTGCTCACTAGACACGATACTTAAACTGTAGATTCAGATTTCAATTACTAAAAACCTGCATACATTTATTCAAGATACATTCTATTAATAATTACTGATAAAAGTCAGAATAGGTCTGTGTCAGGCAGCAAATATTGAAAGTTGTCACAGCTGCCAATGATTCAAAAGCCCACTTTGTATTTTTCTGAAAGAAAAGCTTAATACAAACACTATCCCGAATAATGTTGTTGAGCGAATTTTGGAAGAATTTGTCTGTATGCTGTCTATTCTGATAACACAAAACCATAGAAATAAAATGTGCCAATATGGGATTACATTCTGGTTATATAATAAATGTGCTCGTAGAACATTGAAGTTAATAAAAGCTATCAACGATGGGTAAACTTGTAGCTTCGATAGAACATCTGTTGTACCCAATTTCACGGGATTGATCCCTTGATCGAAATCATGGAGTTTTAGGGACGAAAATTTTTTCATACGCCTTCCTGCGGAGGGGATGTAAAGCGAGCTGTCCGATGTAGATTTAATTCATGTAAAAGGTCCTCAAGACCTAAAAGAAACTTATGAACTATAGGAACTATAGCTACTAGTAGGCGGAGCAGAAGGGTAGGAGAGGTGAGCGCTGAGGTGCGCTTAGCTCGCAGAGCAGTAGAACCGGAGAAGGGCAGTGCCCCTTTTTGCTTTAAATTGAGGACGAGTAGTTCCTCCTATTGCTCATTTGTCGAATATATTCTCTTTTGATCTCTGCCAATCACGCCCGCGTCGCCCATCACAATTCACGCGACGAGTATTATCGCGTTGCTGGACACCTGAATCTTGAGCTGTCGTCGCTTTTGTCGTCGCTTTCATCGTCGCCGCCGTCGCCGCAGCCGCCGTCGCCGTGGTCACGCTGCGCCACCGCAACCACCGCCGCCGACGCGGGACTCAAAGGGCCTTCCCCGACACCCACGGGACACGCCGCCTGGTGTGAGGTTCGGCGACCTGTAGAGGTTGCCCACCCCAGCGGACCTGCCTGCGAACGGTGACTGTGTTTTGATTGTCGAGCTGCGGCAAGATCTTCAGTGCGCCCTTCAGGCGCGACGCTTGTTTAAAGAAACTCTTATCAAGGAAGTGCTCGCCGCGCATTGGCGACTTCCTTACATTATTAAGTTCCCTGTAATACATTAGTTTATCTAAGCTCTTTCTTGTCTTCTGTATAAGCGTGTACGTGCCTTCTTGCATAGTACATACTTTTTTAACATTTATTCCTGGATTAACAGGACGAAAGCGGTATATTTTCTAAATGTGTGCTTATGTTAACTAGGCTATTATCCTTTTATCGACGAGAAAAAACTAGTTATCTTGAATGGCAAGTCATAAGAACTCAATAATCGATAACTCCGTGAAAGGAAGTCTAATTAAATCGTGAAAGAGGCCTTAGAACCAATTACTTTCCAATAATAATGGACTTGCGTGACCCCAAGACTGATAAAATTCCATAAGAAACATATTCAACGTTCTGTTCGTTAGAAAGAGAGGAGGAAGTTGTAATGACCCAAGTTTCTGTCGGGGCGGCGTTACGTAGTTCCGACCAACAGCAGTTCAGGAATCGGAACTCGGTGAAGAAGTTGAGAAAGGACATTTTCTAAAGCCTCAGCGGCTTCTTTCAACTATTGCCAAGTGCACAACTTCAGAGTTACGCTACAACTAAATTGTAGTCGATTTGTTCTCGATTCCCGGTATTTCGAAACGTTGCCGACTCGTTCGTATATTTAACCCGTTCATGGATTATAAAAGTAGTTTATGTTAAAGTAACAAACTCTCTAGGTCTCTCAATTCAGTCAAAGCTCAAATGAAATGTACATATATTATAATTAAACAAAAAATTAAAATCATTATGTTATGCATTCAGAATTCTTTCAAATTCTGTCAGTCTCCACACAGCTGCGTTGCGTGTATTTTGCAAATGTACATTTTCGCTTGAGATATGGCATAATATTCTTGAGAAGCTCATTCTGTAAATATCCAGACCTTTCGATTGCAAAAGAAAATTATTCGAATAATATAAAACTGCCATCCACGTGATCCCTACAAGTCTCTTTCTGAGTTTGAGTTTGGAATCTTACCATTGACTTGCCCATTTATTTACAAACCTGTAATATTTGTGAAAACTGACCTACTTAACGGAGGGAACATATTTTCATGCAATACTGATATTTCTAATTACAACACAAGTCGTAGAAATCACGTTCATCAAGTGTCAGTATCAACAGCTCACTACATGAAATCCACATACAATACATATACGTTACTTTACAACACACTGCCAGACGACATTAAACAAAGTCCGTACACAAATTTAAGTTAACAGGAAAATATTTTCTACAGTATAACTGATTATATATAGTTAGAAACTGTACTGATCATCAAAAAGAAAAATATATGTTTTAACAAAACAATGATTAATTAACTAGATAATTAACTCTATAGATATTCTCTAAAGAATCAATCCCCTTTAAGTTTTTTATTCCAATATTCCTATCCACCGGTACAATACTAACTGCACTTTAAACCAGTGTTCTGACGATGACCACAATATCCTTTCCTCACGAAAATTCTTTCATACAAAGGAACATATGTATTTGAAAATACTGCATTTCTATTTTAAAATCTATGTATTTCTTCCTGTATTCCGTAACCAATTATATTATTGTAGTGAATATAATACTGTATTCTACCAATTCTAATATTGTAGTGAATATAATAACTACCTTTTGAGAACTCTTAATTTTTTCATCGAAACTGAAGATTTTTCATTGATAACTAGAGGGCGTAGGGCAGCAACAAGGTAAGCCACACAAAACAAAAATCTGGTACTTTACGAAAAATGTTAATATTTTGATTTTGGTAAAAGTTTAGTTCATCTTGGTATGTAGATTTTATTTATGAAAGTTGTTAGAGTACCACGGTGAGTCATATTTTGACCACAATAGCGATATAAATAGTAGAGGGCTTGGTGGCTTGAGAGTGGCTCATCTTGTTAGTGCATCAAGCCCATCAATACTTTCCCAATACGTAGTGCAGGAAAAACAAAATATACGATATATTTAGAGAAACCTGCATGAATAAGAAAATATAAATTTTGTTACAGAGAAAACAGTTAACGAACATTACCATTCAAAAATAATGTTATTTGAAGAAAAAGCTACAAAATATTACGAATATTTGATGAGGCAAAACTCATTTCCAACCGTATTCGAAACGTTACATCAAATTCGTTTTTTCTTTGGAATTACATAAATTGTGTGTGTGTGTGTGTGTCTGTGTGTGTGTGTGTGTGTGTGTGTGTGTGTGTGTGTGTGTGTGTGTGTGTGTGTGGAGAGGGGAACGAGGGTCTTCTAATTGCAGGGAGGATCCAAACGAAGGGAATGAACATTTTATTGTGGCTGCACTAGCACGGAACGGTTTCGGTTTTTCCTCCGCATGGGCGCCCCATTCACGACTTGGGATGTTGCAGACTATTCAGGACAAGGCCCTCTGAATCTCCGGCTTACAAACGCCCCTCCGCAACGCCGCCTTTAAAAGCGGCAACGCCGCGCCGTTAAAAAGGTTGCACGTGAAAGCACGCGCCCAAATTGCACGATGCGGCGAGGAGCGGGTGATGGGAAGAGAGCGGAAGGGGTAGAGTGAGGTTTGGCTGGAGTGCGAGAGCAAGAACACAGTGGGGGAGACAGTCGCATGGCAGTGAGGAGAAAAGAGACGAGAGGAGCAATGTGAAGGGATTTAGAGAGGCAGAGATGGGACCAGGACGATGGCTGAGCGTTAATGAGGTAGGCAGTGGGAAAACAAGGAAGAGAAAGTGTGACTAGCAATCAGAAGGGGTTCAAGAGAGGCTGGGGGGAAAGAGGAAAGCGAGGATATAGGCAGGGTGGGGAGAGGTAGACAACAACTCTGTGAGACAGAGGATGTTCAACACGAGAGTTGAAGTCTCTGGAGGGAAAGATGATGTGTGGGTGTGGAATGGCGCGAAGAGGATGGAAGAGAAGTGAGGAAAGGAGAAAGGTCTCAAGAGAGACTGCGAAGATTGAAAGAAGAGCAGTCGGTGAATAAAAGAGTTGCGAAGAGATTTAAAGGCTGCGTTCAGAATGCGAAAAAGGTCGGGGTACTATTAGGAGCGGACAAAGCAAGCGATGGATGAAGCTGACAGAAAGCGGAGGAGACGGAAAATTGGGCTAGAGAAAGTAGGGCTAGCGTAGGGTGAGGGCAGGAGAGGGTGGGTTGCAGCCAGTACATCGCTCTGTCACCCATGCATCTCCGCCCATGGAGCTAAATGAGCCCTCCCGCCCCCTAATTATTATCTACTCGCTACGGAGTAGACAAAGTTACGCAATGCTGCACAAAAAAGCCTCGAAGTTTTGGTAGAATAAACTATTACAGGGTCTTGGTAGGGAACAAGTGGATAAATCCAGATGCCAAATTGAGGGGAAAATCCTCTAACACGTGGTGTATCTAGAATGCATCTTTTATGGGTCCTTGATACCGAATTGAATTACGGCTTAACGTCTGTATGTTTCTGTCAGTTCGTGAGCAACGCTAGCGCCTAAACCGTCCCGATTTTCTCCAAAATTGATATTTCCCAATTGACCTGACTGATGTCGCGGCCTCTTGAATTTGAAATCGGTATTTTAATTACATGCAGCCCCTGGGACATTTTCAAAAATATGGCTCGAACGTTTTTGATATTTTTGTTGCATAGTGTGACGGACATTTAAGACAATGATGCAGGTATCGTGTTCGTTTAAAAACGTGATTTTTCAATAATTGCAAAAGGTCAAAGTGATCAAAATGTTTTTGGCATCTTCCTAGAACTAAAATATTAAAATTTAGAATTTTTTTCCATTAATGAAATCTGTTCCTTAAAGGAAGATTTTGGAGTAAAGTTGTGTACTATTTTTCGAAAAGTTAAGTACTTTTTGCTTACTTTTGCGAGAAAATGCAGGTGAGAAAGTACGTGCTGTTTTAGCATCTCTATTATAATTAGAACATTTATTTCACCGTACTTCTTTTTATATATTAAAAGTTAATATATTTTCAAAATAAAAGTGACGCTTCGATGCGCACAGAGTACGTTACGTTATGTTCTAAGATCCCTGGAATTCAGAATAGCCAAATGAGTCGTTATGAAGAGTCGAAAACTGCAGATTATATTAATTTATCGATATAATCAATAGTAATAAACAAAAAATGAATGCCTATACAATTATTTCCCATGGAACGCATACTGCCTTCCTTTAGTGGGTGCAACAGTTTCTCTCTCAGAGAAACACCAACAAGATGACGCAGCGAGAGGCGAGGCGAGTGGAGGGATGAGGCGGTTGGATGAGGAGGGACGCAGCGAGAGGCGAGGCGAGTGGAGGGATGAAGCGGTTGGATGAGGAGGGACGCAGCGAGAGGCGAGGCGCGTGAGGGGATGAGGCGGTTGGATGAGGAGGGTCGCAGCGAGAGGCGAGGCGAGTCGAGGGTTGAGGCGGTTGGATGAGGAGGGACGCAGCGACAGGCGAGGGGAGTAGGGGGATGAGGCGTATCAGCTGAGTAGGTACCCTGTTGCCTTCGAGGAAGAGATGAGCGAGCGAACCGAAGTGTTACTTTTGTGTAGTGTCTTTTCGTAAAAATAGTAAATTATCAACCCCATCAAAGAAAAAACTCGAAAGTCGTTATTATGAAATCTCACTTTTGGGTTCACTGTCCGGATAATTGTCATTAGTCAGTGGGTAATAAGTGTGCCCGTTGTAAAACATGTTTATTTTAATGTTGAAATTTCTTATCAGTAAAAAGAATCTATATATTTAAAAAAATAAGGTATTCTGCCATGGCTTCGTTTAGAGCTTCTACTGAACCGACTGTAGTATTTTTTCCTTTAAATGAAAGAATGTGATCCCTAGATGTGTTATCAGATATTGTTTGTGTTGATTCATTAACATTTACGGTGTAAATTAATTAATTCAATCATTCTTTAATAGTACGCTTATCAATAGTCAATTGTTTTCCTCCAAATGGTGGCTCTTTTAAAATTGATATACACGAGTCTATAGATGAGTCTCCGCCGCTTCATGGTGGCGCTGCTTGATGATTTGTTTTGATTGTTGAGATTTGTTCAATATTCGTTAAGGTTTTGTTTCAGTGTAATAATTGCATTGTGGTGATGACAGTTTGCATGTATTTCCTTTTGTAGTGTATTTTGTAGAGAACATTCGGACAGTAGTGGGTTTTGTTCGATGGTACTGAAGTAGTGAAGTTGTTCACAGTTTATGACGAATTCCGAATCGTTGCCCACGCGTCCCAAAAGACGCAAACGTAGGACATTGACTGGGAGCAGGGAAAGAGAAAGTCAGCGTATGTGTCGTGATAGTGAGGTCATTTCGTTTTCTGTTGGGTCATTATCTATGAAATGTCTGTTTTGTTGTACTTTGTATTTCCCACGTGAGAGTTATTCTGTGTTGCTAAAATGGGAAAATAAGTTTACCTTCCAGCAATATGCCAGAAGAAATCAAACAGTTGTTTATAAGAGATTGACACATCAAAAAACTTTAGATATAATATCCGTCAGTACAATAGTGCTCTTTCTTTTGTCATTTGGTGCCGATATTGCATTGCCACCTGGTCATGGGCCATACGTGTTCAAAATTTTCGGAACTCCGAATCACAGAATATTTTTGTTACACCCTGAAGATTCAAACAATACAACATATTATGAACATTAATCTGGGAACAGTATTTTACATTTATCTCAGATCTCACCGTCAAATTTTGACGGGTTCTCACTAGTAATTATAAATTACAAAGTGATACTTTTCCCTTGTTGAATAATTTAAATTTTAGTAATCTGCTACTAGATTCCAAAACTCCTATTTGCATAAATAATAAAAATATCATGAAGAGTTCTTAACGACCATAAATGAAATATTTGCAAGCAGGTTAACGGGCCTGGTCAGAAAAATTTGATTAATCTGTTATTTGTAAATTGGTTCACTTAAAAAAAGGTTATATATACAATTAATTAATTATTGTCTTTTGTAAAATTAGTGTTGCCCTTTTCATATCTACATGCCTGTATTGTGTTTTAGTTTTTAAAGGTTGTAAATTGTATGTATATTCATATCCGGTTCCTTGGTTTTGGTGTTGTCCAATATAAATAATAACGAGTATTATTAATATTGGGAAGAAATTTCTAAGAATAATAAAGACAATTACTTGTTTACCATACGAACATTTTATTTTTATTATTATATTCCACAACGACGTATATCAGTTTGACATGACTGCATCGTAAACACTTCGTTGTGGAAAACACATAACACATCTAGGGATCACATTCTTTCATTTAAAGGAAAAAATACTACAATCGGTTCAGTAGAAGCTCTAAACGAAGCCATGGCAAAATACCTTTTTTTTTAAATATATAGATAATAATAATAATAATAATAATAATAATAATATTAATAATAATAATAATAATAATAATAATAATATAATAATAATGTGATAATTATGTTACAAGAAAGTAGAAATAAACAATCTGTAATCTATATATCACTTCAATGTAGAATTTTTTTGAAGTAAAAAATAGCACATTTTCTATGTTTAAGTAATTGTAAACTCGCACCGGCAGCTAGCGTGTATCTCACTCAGACATGATATGTATTCTCGTCTCGCCACCCAACATCTTGATAGTATCAGTCATGCTGTGTGTTGGTGTGGTGAGGGTGATGTTGTGTCCCTCATTGCGTGTGAGGTGCTGGAGATGGAGGATGGTGCAGTGAATGATGTTGAGTTGTTCTCGATGTTGGAAGGTATGTAATGTTTATGAAATAGATACAAAGGAAATTTGTAAATAATTTTTGTAACTTAGATATAAAATTGTGTCTCATACGTGTGTTGTTTTGGTAACATTATTCATGAACAGTGTTGTTTCCATTTTTTTATATTAGCCCTGATGATGGAAACAAAAGTTTCCGAAACGTTGGCAAACAACTAGTGTAAATTTTTCTGACCAAACCCCCGTTAACCTGCCTGCAAATAAAAATATCTATTAACTTCTTACATGATATTAGCTCTGAAGAGATCCAGAATGTTCCTTGAATATTAACATTGCATTTAAAAACATGAAGAAAACAAGTTGAAAGTTGCTAACGTGATTTGATTCACAAGATATTTACCTACTATTTATGTTCATTAAAAGAAATAACATGGACTAAACATGCCCTAATTTGTTCAGTTAACCCGAAACAACAAAATGTGTCTTTGTGTCTGACTCACCATCGTCGCCACCATTTAGCAGCTGCACACTATCTCTCGCCTCCCCTTGCAACACAAACACATATGCACACTACTTAAATGCTCTGTTCCTGGTAAATGGTGGTCTTGAAAATACTGGTTAGATTTATTTCGTCAGATACCATTAACAATTGTCTGTGACAGTAGGGAAAAAAGTATTAATTTGTGCACATTTTTTAAGTTTCAGAATCCCTATCCCACCCTTTTGGTATACATCTTAAATGTTAAATAAAAATACCAAAGAAGTGAGGTTAGCAGCATTCTGAAATTAAAAATGTTCGCCCTCCAGGAATAGAAAACCATTCCAAGTAAGGAGTGGTCAAGTGCAAGTTTTGGAAATATAATTGTAAATTTGGGTGATTGTCGAGCGAATGAAAATAGTGTGAAATGGGGAGTAAAATAATATCTCTTCCTGCCTGCACTTGCACCTGCATTGGACTCTGAAATGTAGGCATACATACAATATTTTAATATGAATCTTCTTTTGGACTTTTATTACATGAATGCAATTGTTTCTATATTTCAAGAGAGCTGTTTAATTGAAACCCGGGACTCCACACGAATGCATTTGCAGGGCCTTAGAAACACGGTCGAAAAATGCACATCATTTCTTTTGAGTTCTTAATACATTTATTTCTTTTTAATTTCTATAAAATTCAACTCAGTGTCAAATGTGATTATGTATTGAAATAACTATTAAATGTCGATTGACTAATATATCGTTATGCATGCCATATATGAATTAGAAACGGCTCAGTGACTCACCGAAGACCGCGTCATGCCAGGTGATGAGCCTCCTCCCTTGTGTATCCCAGTCCTCGCAACGTGGGGAGCACTGCAGGAAAATACAAAGCATTAAAACTCACACTTAGTTTTTTTTGCGTTTTCCAGCCCAGAGAAAATATGACAAACCCAAGAGAAGTAGCGTTGTATTTTGAATCTTCTTTGGGAAATTTAAAATTAAGCACCTTTGAAGTCATTTGCTCAGGAAATGAGAGGTTATACGAACTTCTTTGTCAAAAGTCAGATGTGAGTACTGATCTCAACATCTTTTAGAATCTCAGTTTGCAACAAGAAGTCGGATACACGTTAGATTCAGTGAAAGTAGAATTGAATATTATTTAAAATACTATTAGAATATTTAATTGAATTGAGCTAAATATTTTCTAGTGCAGTATCTGTTTCACATACTGTAATATGTTGCATGAAGACTTGGAAATCGATACAATAAGATGGTTTCTGTTTGTGAATTTCTGTTAGTTTTGCAGAAGCAAAAAGGCATGTGAAATGAACTGTGTAATTCTCCTCTACCTTCGTCTTAAGTACAGGGAGATAGAACGTTCTTACATCTAGGACAGAATGCATCATTTTTGTGATGTTACTCAAATTATTCAAATGATTCCCGTAAAAAACTTCAATTCACTTCCCGAGCAGTAAAATAAATACGGCTCTCGTTGTTTCTACACGTGCTAATACTTCGTACTAACATTCATTCTCCGTGACGAAGCACACTCATTTTGGAAATGAAGTTACATAATTTGAAAATAAAGTACAATACTTTAATGTTGGAAACTTACAGTTAAGAATCACCAACATTGCAAACTTATTGTAGCACTTGCTACACGTACTTGTATAATGTATATAGTAATGTATTGCTATAACTGATTACCAACATTGAAAGGCCAATAACTAGTTTTAAAAAAAATTCAATTAATCTTAGTGCGCGTAATCGTGGTATCAAAATAATTACTTACCGTTTTGAAAAGAAATCAATTGTATCAGCATTGCAGTTATATATTTATTATATAATATTATTATTATTATTTAGAAAATTACTGTTTTATTATTTCATTAATCACAATCAACTAGTTTTTAATTTAATTGAAGTCATTTTAATAAATTGATTACTTCTTTAATTACTCATCTGAAGAAATCTGCCTCTAACACACACGATATAGAACATCCGTTAATCAATAGAACGAAAATCTTCTTTCATAGAATTTCTATTAATACCAGCGACTTTAGAGTATATTTTACGATCACCTATTACAAAATTTTACAATTATTCTTCTGCATTTCAGAATAACTTTATTCGCGTAAGATAATTTAGTAAAAATGAGCAAAACACGAATGTACGCACACCTGTTTCAAATCGATCGCGATCCGGAAGCCGAAGAGGGATTCGAATGTTGGACTTCTACTTCTGTGAGCCATCGGCCGCGCATGCGCAGAAGGGAAATGGGCTCCACTGGCGCAGTCGGGTGACCCAAGGTCAACGGCTGCCTCTCTCGCGCTCCCCCCTCCACCCCTCTGCCCCCCCCCCTTTCCTTTCCCCCTCCCGAGCCCTGGCAACTCCGCTGCAACGACCAGGCGGCCGCCCCAGCCACAGCGTTGAAATCCCCGTGTTCCGGCAGAAGTTTTGCGCCTGCAAGCAGCCACAGATCAACCCTTCCCATCTCAAATACAAGAAAACAGATTTGGAAGTGGACATCTTCTAATGCCATATCACATTTTAACAATTATTTAAACCTACCTACTCTCATTTTGCATCTTGTCTGTGTGTTTAGAATACTTAAAATAGATTAATACAATTCGTTTCCAACCCAATGGAAAGGAATTCAGGAGTTCACTACTTCACTGCTAAACAATGCCCTAGTTCATTGCTGAACCAAACGAGAAATAAAAATATTTAGAAATTCGACTCCCATGGAAAGTCAAAATACCTATTGTAAACGTCGGTTGTCAACATGAACACAGAGTATATATACATAATCACTAGGGGACTGATTTTAATGAAATGACCTTTTTCACGTACGAACAATACCTTTTAGTATACGCATTACCGTCTTAAGTCTTTTTTGCATTTTTCCTCTATTTCAAATAATAAGTCTTATTTTACATTTTCCCGTCTTTTTAACAGCATTTTTGCTGTTTTAATCGATTTTAATATCATTTGATTGGTACTTGCATCAATATTTACGAGATTCAACAAATTTTCTGCACATAATTCTTGAGTAGCCTACTTTATTCTTTCAAAAATTGCAATGTCAGATAAAAATTTATGGGCTCGCATAAAAAATTATAATGGACGAAAAGTGGAGCAACCTCTGGAAATCATGAAATCCATCTCTCTACACAAAGGAATTAAACATTTTTACCCCCGTAAAAACTTCCAAAAATTCAAGAAAAGATCAGGTAACAATAATAAGGATAAGAACTAGTCATTGCAAGTTCAGTCATCAACACATGCTAAATAGAAATACCCCACCCAACTGCCAGCTCTGTGATATGCTTTTTAACTTTCAATATATTTTAACTCAATGTTTTAGTTTCAATACAGCAGACACATACCTAGAAGATGAGCAATCCCCCTGACTTGATGCTATCATCCAACTAATACCGAAATAGAATATTAACATTCTGTAATGACAGCAATGTTCTCGAGGAAATTTAATTGCAACAGATATATTAGTATGGATACTGGAAACTAATATTGTAACATTAAAACTACATACAATGTCTGTCAAAGATATATTGTGGTGCCAAGCTAATTAATGTATTAGTCGCTCATGATCTTCATAGTACATGTGACCTAAAATAAAATAATTTGTAATAAATTTGGGGAATGTTATTATATGAGCTTACTATCAAGAGAGACGTGTGCTTATAAAAATGTAATGCGTAACTGTGAAAAAAGTGACTAATGAAAATTTTTAATTCATGGGAACATTTTTAAACTGCAATTTTCATCACCTTAACAACACAGTAATCATAAAGTGCATTTTTCCTATTTGTACATTATGCGATTTATATATATATATATATATATATATATATATATATATATATATATATATATATATATATATATATAATTTATTGTATTTTTGTGTTTCTTAAGTTTTACCAAATCAACTTCATAAAAAAGAGCTTTGTGTGTTGCGGTGGTATCGGAGTAGGCATAATAGAAGTCCATGCACCCACTTCTTAGTGATAGGAAATGTCATATTTACAAAAATTCTGCTTTTGATAGTATTTTCATGAATATAATCATTTTTCAAGTAATTTGAGAAGAAAATCGAACTATAAGAATTTCCTTTTTCTTATACCTTATCTTCTCGAAACATAAGAAGTTAACAAGGATGTAAGCTAGAAGAAAAAAATGATTAAACTGAAAGAAATGCACAGAAATGTTAACTACATTAAGGCTAAATCTTATAAAATTAACGTCTACAAAGAAAGGATTCACTAGCAATTCTTCATTAAGTGTTGTACCAAACATTGAATATTTTTTATGAAAAATTGGTTAGGGTAGGATGGTAGAAAGTAGTTATTACTGAAGAAATGCCATTTGTATGCAAGAATAAATTTTAAGAATTAAATTTATATGCTTTTTGTTTGGAAGCAAAACAGGTCATAAGTAACTTTGTTATTGTTGGGTTTGTAGTGAAATGTAATTAATTATGTTCTTACTAATTGTAGAAATATGGTCCGTTGAGATAAAATTTGAATATAATTAAATGTGATTAAAATTTAATATTCTATGTAGCAAGAAGTCAATTTTCATTGCTAAATTCTGAACAGAAAAGCAGAAAACAGGAATCAGTTAACCATTTTCAAATAGTGAACATTTCATAGGAAGAGGAAACCAGAACATTAACTTCAACACTCCAGGACTTGACTGTATACCTTTTACAAAGCCAGGCAAGCTAAAACTCATGAATTTGGGAAGATATGGAGTGAGCAATGGAGAGGTTCCGGAGAAGTATCTAGAGACAGCACATGATTGTAAATGATTCCACAATTCTACAGCAAGATATATGTGCATATGTAATGTAAAATAATATTAATTTATAATATCTCCAAGGACCTTGTTTTTCCTTAAGTGTTTTTACAATCTTATGTATTACTATATTAATCCATGAATATTTTATATTCAATCACTGATGACAAACCAGTACAGTCTAGAAAAGTTGGCAAGCTACTCTATTTTATTTATGGATCAACTCCTCATGAATATTTTTCTAGAGATTTATAAGTGGAGTATTTTAGTGACTTACCCACTTTATTTATGCTGATCACTCCCGCTTCACTCTGAGCCACCAAATTATCTCACACCTGAAACATACATCACACATTGAGAGACAGTTGAATCTCTGAACTGAAAGTGTTTGGTTTATTTGCATCAGCAGTAAGTTCATCGATATAACAATAATATTTATAATGCAATTAATAACATAAAATTAAATATTCTCAAGTGACGAGAAACGATGATGAATCGTTCTCTCAATGTAACACGTGACTACCAAAAGTTACTCCTCTCCTTCCCAAACATGTCAACTTCTCTTCCCAGCACTTGAAACTCAAAATTATTCACGAAGTTTATAGAAAATAGCTACTTTTATTTTTTTGGTTGAATAATATATTCCTAATTATTTATTTTCAATTACTTATTATCATGAACAAATTTTATCTCATTGAATGCGTTTCTTTTTTTTCAGTCAAATTACATGTTAAGTTCATTGTGATTCAACGTGATTTAACTGTGATAGGTAATTACATAGTTACATGCAAACGCACGTAATTGTTTTCTAAAATTTCACTTTCAGGAAAAAGTTACGCGAACACATGCAATGCAATTGTTCCAAATTAATAAGAAAATTATTTCTGTTGCATACATTTATGACAATAAATATTCTAAATAGGCGTACTTATTTTAGTTTGTCAACCTCCTTCATGATAATAATGTGAAGAAAACATTCCACTAGACCGAATATCAGTAGTATATAAACAGCATGCACATGTTGATTTATCGAAATAAAGGAATGTGAATGAATATGTCTTTTCACATTCCATAATTACGAGTTTCTCAACTATTTTACTGGACATAAGTAATAACACTTACTTGAAGTTAATGAGGCGCCCTGAACACCTCTTGAAATTACTCACCTGAAGAAAACTGCCAGTTACATACAAAATGGCGATATATTCATTAATCAAGAACACGAGTACTTTAATTCAACGAATTTTTGTTATCCGAGCGAATTTATGAGAATACTTCGCGAGCGCAAAGTAGGAAATTTGACAATTATTCTGTTGTATTTTAAGGTAATTACAATTATGTAAGAATAACTTGAGTTATTGAACACGCACCTGCGTAGAATCCATCGCCACGGAAATTCCAAGAGAGATTTTCATCGTGCAAGACTGCTTTTACGCATGCGCAGAAGAAGAGTGCGTGCTATTGGAGCAACCGGATTCCACAGCAACACGGTGCTCTAGCGGTCCCCGCCTCTCCTTCCCCTTCCCCCTTCCACCCGCCCCCCTCCACACCCTGGCGACCGACCACTCCTGCGCCCACCGAGCAGTTGACAGGCGATGGTCTCAGAGCAGCAAGTTGAAACACGGAGAGGTATCAAACGATGCCAGTGAATCTACTAGATGAACTGTGAAATAATGGACTGACAGATAAAACGTCTTCATATTGTTAAAGTGATAACATTAACGATTGTGAAGTTTATTTCAACGACATTGTTGAAATCAAGTTGTTTTGTGATTTTTGGTGTTTCTCTTACTGAAATGGATTTGAATACCTGACCCATGCACCTTTTCCTGACCCCTCATTTCTCAAGATGCGAGAAGAGGGAAGAATTTTTATTTTGTCGATAGAACTAATATATCAAATATGTAGCTCGTTTTTCGACAAAAATTATTAATATCAATGTATATCAAATTAGCGTAACAAAGAGCAAATTAGAATAGCAAGAACAAAGAAAAATAAAAAGAATCACGGAGAATAAAAATCACCTCACTTCACCGCACAGCACCGAAACTAGTAAATTTTAACTGTTCAGTACTTTTTATCTTGAGACTACACACCACATTTGTCGTATCTTTCACTCCACTTCACTTTCACTACACGCGTTTACTCTATTCATTAATTTCCTATGAATTTTCTGCAACTCCACCCTGAGTAAGGAAAGAGCTAATAATTTGCCGTATGCAAATTGTGGCGGTCTACTAAGAGCAATAAAAGAATAATCGAAAATAATAATTGATTATATTACAAGTCTTAAGCTCCAGTACTGGAGCTATGTGGTATAATCATCCTAGTCTCCTTCATCAAATCAAAAGTGTTTTTGGTAATAACGCTCCTTCACTTCAAACAAGAAAAGAATCTACTCTCGCAAGACTTTGAATAAGACTCACCCGTCTTACCCACTCTCAACTGTTTAAGAAAGAAACCCTTTTACTTTGTATATTTTGTAACATTCTTATAACTGTTCAACATAGTTTAATAGATTGGCCATTGTATTCAGACTTACGTATGACACATTCGTGTTCAAATTGTCTTTCCAAATTACTTACTGAAACACCTCACACTCATCAAATTTCTATAGAATGTAAAATTTTCTAATGAACGTACAGTTCATGCGACAAAACAAAAAATAGCTTATTTAAAAAAAATTGTTTATCTTGTGAACAGTTTTTTAGTGTTTGATTCCCTTCAAATAGTTGAAAATTATTGAATATTCATATCTTCTACTGTGAGGTAGTTCAGAAAAATACGTAGCGCTCAAGAGCAGGGGAGGGTTTTGAGGCTGCGTTTAATAGGGAAAGGGGGGGGGAACAGATAAGTATTACATAATACAGATATTCATTTAAAAAAAATTCAAAACATGCTGTAATAATTCTTTTTATTCCGTCTTATACCAACACATTCAAATATTAATAAAGTAAATTAAAAACTATAAATAAATTAAAGACTGACTTGCAGGGGTCTATACTTCAAAGTTTTGTAAATGCATTTCAGTTTGAATAATTGTGAATTTTGTTGACTTGTATTTTTTTATATTATCCTTTTATAGGTATTATCCAGTACAATTAAGGTTAGCATTCTGCGTAGACAGTGTGAATTTTATAATACCTAGTACCCTAACATGGTATTAAATATTTTTATTTATTATTTTATTTTCACTGTGTCTGTTCCTGTATATTATTATAATATGCTTTGGTCCCTTTATTTTTGGACAGACCTTGATTATCTAATGGAGATGAATTATTTCACACTTTTCGTTTTAATTATCTTGCAACAGTTTCGAGGATTTTTTCCTCGCCTTCTGGCTAGAACATTATGTAAATGAGAAAACCTTGTAGAAGCATATGAGACGTGCACAGGTACGTCAAGTTGACGTTATTCGTGAAGTTTCAGGTTAGCGTAACGAACCACGTTGTCCAAGCACTATGTTACCCCGCCCACATCATTGTGGTCGTCTCACCTTTTGAAAAGGTGCTTCTTATTTACATAATGTTCTAGCTTGAAGATGAGGAAAAAATAATCTCCAAACTGTTGCAAGATAATTATACTGGAAAGTGTGAAATAGTTCATTTCTATTAGATGTTCAAGGCCTGTTAAAAAGTAAAGGGACCAAAGCATAATATTATAATTTATTATTTTAACACAATACCCTCAAAATAGCTGTAAACTAAAAGTAAATGTTCCTTTAAAAATTGCATTCGAAAAATGATTGGGCAAATAATTGCACCTTTTTTAAACTCGAATTAAAATTAGGGCAACCTGTGTACAATAAACCTAAACACAGACAATAAATTTTATGTACTGATTGTGAATAGTAGCAGTATTCACAAGAAAAATATTCCGTATTTTATTACTTAAATATTGGTAGACTAGCAAGCTGTCAGAGCTATTTGTTTTGATTGCATTTTAAGTCTACTCGTAGAGTCTTGCTGGCATTGCTATCGTAAGTAGCTTTATTTATTGTGGGCAATTGTGGCGACTTCACTGGCATGTGCAGGAAGAGATACGCCAGGGCGACTCTATGTAAAGAGCTCTTTGCTTTCTCCTTCCTACATCCTTCCTTCCTCCTCAAATGCTCTTCAGGCCGATTCACGCTGCAACGATTGCGGGCAAGGCGCTCGTTAAAAAAGCCACAAATTACCAAATAATTAGACACGTTTTATTAATTACGTCTTATTAATTACAATTAGACACACTTCGTAAATGCGCGAAACATCAGATTCAGGCCGAGTTCAGAAAAGTTCTCCAAGAAATATATTAAGAAACACTAACACCTTAACTATGTCTAACGACTGGCTACGTGTTTTATCACTACCAATATTTTTAGCAATATTTGTTTAATACCACGTTAGTTTACGACAAATATTCACAGTCCTTCTAAATTATGAAAATTTGAATTGTATTGGAACTTCTAATGTAATAACCTGTGGAATATTTAAGTAGCCATTGATTTGCCATTGATATCGCTTTATTGGTTTAAAAATAACTTACTGTAATATATGCAAACGTTTTAGTCCCCGTTTTGTTCTATTTTACGTGAGACACGTTCCGCAGATGAGCTTTAGCTTCTGGCGTAGTGTGAAATGCAGATGGCAGCGCCCCAAGCGGCCAAGTGCCATCACCTCTTCGCTGCCAGCCACTTGCATTCGGCGCTTCGCCATTGTCTGCGGGAGCTCATTTCCGGTCTGTCGCCTTGTGCTAGATGACTTCTCTAATCTGCTACATCGCCAGAGAGAAGGTCGAATATTCCATGTCAAATTGCTACGGATGTCATTATCTGTTCCAGCGTTCAGGACTGCAGGATTTCACATTCCGGATATTCCTCCTATAGTTCATATACGCATAACAAACGCGTTTATATTTGTGATAAATCAAATGTATTATCAGTTGAGCGAAAATTTCTTATTTATATAAAAAATTCATTCTGAAATACTCAGGGGGCAACATTTTTTCTTGTGTATATATTGTGTAGGTTTAGCCATACTCTTCTTATGCTGAAGTATTTTTCATTTACGCTGAATTAAACATGTTTTTTTATTTGTTGATTGGCAGTAATTTGCAACGTATTAAACGAAGATATTAAATGTTTATAGTTGGAATAGGAAAAGAGGATAAAAACATGAAAATGTGTCATTGGCTCCTTCAAAATGTTGGATGATTGTGGGCGGGATGGATCCTGATTGCGCGAATGCTAATAAGAATATCAACCATATTTTTCCTCAATATAATCTTTCTCTCCTTGACTAAACGTACTGGCTTATAGCGATCTTTGAAAAGCTTGGTGACGCACACTAAACGACTAAGAAAAAAAATTCATGTTCTTGTGTTTATTACGCTCTGATGGAACGTTTAAAATGACTAGAGATAATTACGTAATGTGGAGGCCTAGAAGAATCTGCTCAGTAGAATATTTAAGTAGAGACCAAGAACGGCCGAGTGGGAGCGCAGTGAATGTAGAGCCCTCAAAGACCTCTCTCCGCGGAGGGGGTGGGGAAATAAAGGAGGAGCGGTCGCAACTGCACCGCGAATGGATTGCCCCTCCTCTCCCCCTCCCCCCTGGCGCCTCTCAGGCAAATAAACAGCGACGCGCGCAATTTGCTGGCGTGCCGCAAGGGCCACCGCGCCAGCACGCGTCACATCCGAAGAGAAACTACCCCGCCCCACCTCCTACGCCACCCACCTACCCCTCCCCTCCACTGAGATCCTCCTCGCACTTCCCAGTGTCTCCAACGTCATCTTGATGACCGCTCACACCGCAATCGCATTACGACAACCGCCTCCCCAGGCAGGCGTTGCGGCGGTACCAAAAAAGGTGTCGGAACGGCGACCCGAGATGGGCAAAGACTTGAGGGCTGAGAGAAGTGGGGGGGGGGAGCGGGAAGCAATTCCGCTGGTGCATTGGGAGTCATTATTTTCACAGCAGCGTTTTACAGCTTAGCGCCTCTATTTGAGCCAGCAGCACTCCTCCGTTCCTTCCTCCTTCCGCATTATCTCTTCCCATAGATTTATCTTGTCTTTCTCTTGCTTTACACTCTCCAGTCTCCAATTCTCTTGATTCTTTTCCTCTAGCGTAATTTTTTCTTGCTTCCCTTTTAATGATCTCATTTATTTTATTATTTATATTCTTTATTTTTATTCAAACAATGGATCAAACATTAACTTCAAAATACTTTATTCATAAACATTTATAGCTCATACAAATCAACAACTTTCATTTATTAATATTGAAAATTATTACCAATATATTCCTCCAAATAACATTTAAAATAATTATTATACTTCAATGAAATAGTTTTTAGTAGAATATTGTAATTTTGTTTCACTAAAACATTTTCGGAAACCGTTGGCGGAGATTTCTTCATTGGTTTTATATTCTATTATGATGTTTTCATTTATTATTCCTCTTAATATAATATTCGTAATATTTTCTCGTCCCGTATTTGGTTCCTGTTTTCGTATCCAGTTCATGTTAACCCAATTAACATCAGTTCATGTTAACCCTAAAAAATTCTTGATATCTCTGATTAAATTAAAATGTCATCTATTTTCTTCAATTGTTGATTTTTTCAAAAAATATTCTTTGTTTATGTTAATTATTTTATATGTTCTGACATAGGTACATGTTTGGTTTATGCTGTTGCTCAAGGAAGCACTTTAACTTGTTTTTTTAATCCTCCAATCGGTTTTATCTTTGTGTAATTGAATTACAAATACTGAATAAGATTTTGCATAGTTTGTTTGATCCCAAGTTGTATCTGTGAATCCTGTTAGGTGTTAAGGCCCTTTTGAAATTATAATACAATACATTATTTTATTTGACATTTCTGGGATTGTAGGCCGCGGTCTAATGGCGGCTTGTCCGTGGTCGTGGCCATGGTCTAATGGACAAGTCTCCATTAGACCACGGCCTACAAACCCGGAAATGTCAAATAATGTAGAAACCGGCCGTGAAAGCCTACATTGTATGACACAACTTTATTGTTCCTTTTAGCCATTTAATCCTATTTTTGTCATTAAAATGTTCTTGTATACAGTTTTATTTAAATATACTTAATGCACAGCAAACATATGCCTCGCAGAGTTTGACTTTATAAGAAGAACAGTTTTACAATTATTACTTGATAATTTTTTCAATAACGTTTCTATCGTTCTTTTCGTTCTATCTTTGAAAATATTAAAATTCGTTGTTAAATTCGTGATGTGTCTATTCTCTTTTTATCATTCATTTTATATCAATATATTTTTTATATATTATACTTGATAGAAGTTTCATTGATTTAAAATTTCATTCTTAATAATTTATTAGTAATGATTGAATATACCATGTATACATGTTATTCCATATTTTTCCTTATTTCGTGTTCAAATTCCCCATTTTTCCCACTCCAACCAAAAAGTCTAACATCTGTTTTTAATCTGCACTGTTGTTTTAATGCCTTATTGCTAATATGATTGGGCAATTCTTAATCTTTTAACGTATTTGTTGTCATTTCCATCATTGTTGACGGAGAGTACACCATTCTCGTAGCAGAAAATAAATATCTGAAATGCGAAAGTAGCAATGCCTGGTGGTTTTGTTGATAATTACGACTCCATTTCCGTAATGTGAATGTTTTGTATTTCAGATCCTACCTCCAGGAGACCTGAACGGGTGCTGAGATATATAGTAAAAACTTTTTAAACTTGATTTAAAAATACTGTTCGTGCTGCCTTCGAACTTTAACCAGTCAGAACGCCCTAGCCAGTCAGAGCCTCCTCAATGAGCTAACCCGCACTGCCAATGCCTTTTGTAAATGTTTGTTCCGAAATGCGTCACCTGCGTGGGCTTGTTCCGCTGAGAGGAGTTGGGAGGCCAATTGTCTGTGTGCGCGAGGGGGTTCGGTCTTTTGTCCCGAGCACTTGTCTTGTGGTCGATGGGCGGCGCGTCGCTGCAAAGCCAACCTGTTGACGCCCCATTGATCAGCGAGTGCGGATTACATCTCCCGCCCCCCTCCCACCTCCTGCCCCCTCTCCCCGCTCCCTGCTTCCCTCCCCTCCCTGCCGCTGTCAATAAATGTTTGACCATCATTTAACAGAGAATGCACGTGAGAAATGGAAACGAAAATTTAACAGAAAATGAAATGAGAAATGAAAATGAACAGTGTTGTTGAGTGGTTGCCGTTGAGGCAGGCTGTGTTTGCAACGTCGGCCTCCTGCAGAGGTTCTTCTTTAAACCGCTGGCAGGAGCGCTGGGGCCGCCTCATAAAATTTGAATGGCGTCCATTTTTTGCTTCCGCCCTGCGAACGCCGATGCAATAAGGCGCCGCAAACAGTCGTATTGGTCAAGAGCGAGCCGTTACGTTTGCGGATTCAGAATTCACGAGCAGCTCCACAACAAAAGAAGAGCGCGCAGCGGAACTTACAGCTGCCCCCCCTCCCCTACACTCCACTCCCAACCCCACCCGTCCACTCCCCTTCCAACCCCACCCCCGCCGCCTCGGAAGGGCGGAATAAAAGGTAGTTTCGGTTGACGCTACACCTTTGCGAGACGACGTAAACTTTTCATTACTCAGCTAATTTAGGCGAGATCTCATAAAAATCAACTGGGACGAAATGCGAGAGAGATTCGGGTAAAGAATGCGTAAAGAGGGTGGTAACAGTTAAATTTCATTTGACTGAAACGAGAAGCAGGAAACAACGCCGCAGAAACAGCGGCCAGAGATGCATCTGCCGCATTTTGTGAATGGGCGT
This sequence comes from Teleogryllus occipitalis, assembly GCA_011170035.1. Classification (NCBI taxonomy): domain Eukaryota; kingdom Metazoa; phylum Arthropoda; class Insecta; order Orthoptera; family Gryllidae; genus Teleogryllus; species Teleogryllus occipitalis. Next base: position 70,843 of record BLKR01004540.1, on the reverse strand, counting down.
TTGCACGCCAATAGCCTCATCACAGAAGCGCCGAGATTGTAGTGCAAGGAAAGGAAACGAGAGGAGAGGAGAATAGGAGTCCATATCTCGTATTGTTCTTCCACTCGATTTGCTCTAGAATTGGCTATAAAGGAGAAGAATGAAAGGCATTGGAAAGGAAACAGTGATTTTGAGAGGCATGAAAAGTCGTTAACAGAGCGATGTAACGGAAATCTCTAAGAGAAGAGGGAAATTGTGCAATTTATGTTCGTTTTTTTCAATATGACAGGCGTTTATGAGTGAATATTCTGCTTTGTGAAAATAATAGAGTAATTACATGTTGGTGTTGATAATCCGATATGCTCTGTCTTTTAAAAAAAGAGAATGTTTCAATACATTGGAAGGCTGTTTACATCATTGGTTGATTTATTATATGTAGAACACAAAAGTGTGTTGATGCACAAAATTCATATTGTCAAAATTATATGAACTTGTAAAATACGTTTTCTAAAATTTTGTGGAGTACAATACTTAAATCTCAATTTTTGACGTATAGAAACAGTTTTTGTTCTCTGCAGCAATATGGAGAGTTACAAAATAATGAGTGTTGATAACTTAAAATTTGAGAACTCAAAATTTTCAATAACAATATACTGTTGTTTTGAAAACCTTTTTGGTAACCAACTAGAAAGCACTATTGTGTACTTGTAGAAGATGTGGCCCCGCCAAATGTTCTCCTGGATTGACATTGCCAAGGGTTCTCACTCCTTGAAAACTTTCTACCGCCCTGTCCACGTTCTAAGTGTGTTGGACATCTGGCCTTTCACTCCAACCCACTCTCCACTTCCTCCCTGTTTTGTCCGAAACACTTATGAAAATTAAGACAACTTCAGTAAAACTCGTATATATTCCAGAGGCTGGCCTCGCTCCCCAGACGTCCCATAGCGGTCGGACAACCGTAGCGCCGATGCCAGGCTCTTGTACTTGTGCGTGGGCGGCGCACTTTTCCATGTATCATTAGAACTCCTGGAAGACTCCTGGCGATCTTTATATTCTTGTAACGTCTCTGTTTTCGAAGATAGGATTTTGTAATTTTGTGATTTTTCATCATTTTAATTTATTTACCGTATGTTAAAAATTTTAACCGTGAAAAAATATATTTCATGAAAAATAATCAAATTTTCCAATATTTCAAAGCTGAAATTTTTAAATTTCTCTGCTAATAATGCAGATACTTTTTGAAGAAATATGCGACCATTTTTTCCTTCCAAAATTGATGTATTTACACAGTTCATAGCATGAAAACTGGTCAAAAGTAGCGACAATTATAACTTTTAGGAGATGATCACTAAAATGCTGTGTGTCAATATTTTTATATACTTTTTAAATATTGTGGAAGATTTGTGAAAGACAACAAATTGTGCTCGAAAACTGTAGTATGTACGAGTACAAGTCAGTACAATTTTAGATCTACAACTATACATATTTATACTCTTTATGCTTAGTAAGGTCAGAAATATAGAAAGTAAATACAATGAAAACCTCAAAAAGAACTACTAGCATTTGAAACATGGGATTATATTTCTTGTAGAACACCATACTCTAACATACCTCAAGTTCCTAACGGTGTGAAACATACATAGGTAAAATACTTAAAATTAATTTGTCATATCGAGATAGTGTGTGGAGTATATTGCAAGGTAATATATTTTTGAGTCACTTGTGAAACAAATGTTATTGAAAATTAAACTTTTATATTAGTTTCCTATTATTATTATTATTATTATTATTATTATTATTATTATTATCACGAGTAAAATATTTTTACTACACTAAAATTTACATTTGAACATAAAATTTTGGCCGTGTACTAGCGAATTCCGTTCAACATGTTCCTTTAACTTGGATTTCGTGGGACATGTTGACGTTGACATATTGTGGGGACGTGGGACGTGCTGTCGAACAGGTGAAGGGCGCTGCGCACATTGGCCACCCCCAGCGCTGGCGTCGGCGGCCGTTGCTGCCTGACAACCGAGGCACACGATGCCTCCCGCGAAGCAGGCCATTGCCTCGCGCGCAGGTGCTCTCGCCATTCACCAGTTTCATATTACACACTGCTTTCATGCATTCCAATTTACAGTTATGCAAATGACAGCCTCTTTTGACTTCTCTCGAATTCGTATACGTGTTATTGTTGAAAATACCCGACAATAATTGTATTGGGTGTTTTTCATATGCAGGATCAATACCTATGAACCTTTCTACAAACTGGATGAATTTTAAATATGCTAACTGTGGTTGGACGTGAAATCGTGACTAGCTGTTTGCACGAATACTCTATAATTAGAAAATACCTTTAATACTCGCCTTAGAATCCACATTTCAGTACATACTTGTAAAAAAGATATCTTCACCATTTTTGTAGGCACGAATATTTGTCATTCAAAGAAGAAATTTAAGTCGACTTTTTATGTAGATAATTTACTTGAGAAAACTATCTATCTAAGCATGAATTTTTAAATCAGGTGATTCTGGTTGCTGAAGTCCACTCTACTAAAGAAACACTCGCCCGCCCGCACTCCCAACCCCTCCTTGCTCCTCCCCCCCTACCCACCGTCTCCTCCCCGCTCTTCCTCGCTTACTACTAGTACTCTTTAGTAACTATAAATAGTTTGAATTAAAAATATATCTTAAATTTAATATACATTTTAAAAATACGTTAACATCGATAAAATTATTACAAGTTTTAAAATGATGTAACAATTTAAAACATTTTTATATAATTAAATAATTTTAAGATTAAAAATTCAAAGAAGGCAGAGGCGATTAAACAGTATGAGATTGCCTTACAGTAAATTTTTAATTTTAAATTATAAATATACCGCAAAGTGATCGATTATAATGGTTGTTCTTTTCCCTGCTGTGCCTCGACCATAACATGTTAGAGAAATAACTTCTTCGTCTCGAAATGTCATTACTTCTGCTCTGAGTTCCCGAGTCCTGGGTGTTGGCTGCGTCTGAATGCCGACGTCGGAGGTGAGGGGGAGGTGGGAATGGGGACAGCCAATAGGGAGCGAGTGTGTGTGACAAGTGACGCTCGCGTTGGTGGGTCTGGAGGGGTGCGTTCGGAGCAAGAAGGCGCTCACGGCCCCCTGGAAGGTTTCTTCAATCCCTCGTGGCCCCCTGCCAACTCACGCTGCGCCACCAGACCTCCCTCGCCCCCACACACACGACACAAGAGGCCCAGGGTTTCTCTTGGCGAGGACGTTGTTACCCACACTGCACTGCAGCCTCTCCGACCGGGAGGTCCTGGGGGTCGAGAACTGACTGGGGTGGACTTCGACACTCATTGACTACCTGGTCGAATTTAGACTCTGTCTCGAGAACTATTCTAGCTGCGATCTGCATAGGGATAGTTACTCCTACCGTTTATGTCAATTTAAAGCGAATTCCGGAGCAGTAATAACTAACGGGACATGACCTTTGCGTTCTTCATCCTCGACCGCTCCTTTGCGCGCGCGCGCACACACACACACACACACACACACATGCCCTCTTACACGTACAGCATCTATTACCAAAAACGTCGGTAGACCGGTCGAGAACTTAGGGCTGATTCCAGCTGGCGGAGATACCTAGAGGGAAACATCCGCAAGCAGACATGTAGGTTGGTGCTGGATGTCACGTTTCAGCGCAGAGAAATGACACCATTTTCTGGTTGTAACACGCACTACACTTACAGGACAATGACGAAAGCAGTTGACGCAATCGGAAACGCAAGGCGCTTACCATTCCCTTGAATTCAGAAGAATAGTTCAAAGTTTAGAATAGTTTAATGGTTAATCCTGTGTAATTCTTCAAGCAGAGTGTTATTAAAAGTGGAGGGGAATGCTCCTGGCGTTGCAGGGGGGCGCAGGGCGGCTGGTGGCCCTGAGCCCTTGCAGGGGAGGGGAGGCATTATGGCGGTGCTGGCGGAGCACGTATGAGCAACTCGCGCCGTTTATCCCCTCGCCGCCAGGAATACTAATTGGGCCGTCCATTAGCCCTCGGAAACAACAAACAAGTGCGAACACCCCATGCGCCTCCCCACACCCAGCCGCTGTGCGTGTGGCAGTGCACAAGAAGGCTTGAGCTCACCTTGGAAAGCAAGAACCGACGCCAGGCTGCCTGCCACTCTCCCTTCTCTGGATCAGAGCCGAGACCCTCCCCTCCCCTCCCCACGCCTCGCACTGTGGCTGAGTCAAGCAGCGGGCCACACCGGCGGGCCACAGATAAGCGACGGGCCACGGAGCCCGAGGGCCCCCGCTCAAGCAGCCCTGTGCCAAAGAGGAAGTCTTGTGGAAGGTCTCCGATTCAACTCTCCGAAGTTATAACACTAAATTAAAAAACAAATCAATGAAATGTGTGTGATGAATTGGGAACCTCACCCCGCCAATGCAATAGGAATATAACATTCCTTTTACAAACGTTTCTCATATACAATCTTTGCTCTCAACGTTGTCTTCCATTTCACGTCGCTTGTCCGTAATGATTTGAGGACGAATTTCGGCAGAATCAGCTGGCGACCGAATTTGTTTTTGTCAAACCTCGATTCACTCTGAACGCACCCTTAGGAGGCAGCGAGCTCTCTGGTGAGTTCTCACAATCACCATGGTGTTGACTTTGGTCCAACAGTTGGGCGAACTCCAGGGCAGCGGACAGCCCTTTCGACGTGCATGAGAGAATCCGAGGTTCAAATCCCGGTCGACCCACGCGGAAGTGGTGATCCGAAAGCTGGTTCGCGTCAGTTTTTCTTAAGATTCTTTTATTCCTCCTGCCTCCATCGTGTGAATAACGATAGTGGTAACGTGACAACGAGAGCCGAATGGTTGAAGATAAGGTGAAGATTTAGATTGATGGATTTGGTCCTTGCACAACTATTCCACAATCACAGGGTTTACAGGGTCTTCGAATACTTTCTGCATGGACACAGATATCGCTCTCATACTTCCTTCTCTAGTAATTATAAAATGAATTCATATTTTAGCTGGAAGTATCAGTTTTTATTAAAACAACACTGTGGTTAGATTTCCCGCAGCCTTTGTGCTGTGCTCTGTAGAGTGCAGATAAAATGCTGAAGAAGCTCTCAGAATTAATAACACATCCCGTTTGCCTCGTATAAGAAAAGGAAGTGCCCAGCGAGAGGTTGGTCGTTTGGCAGGGATACCATCCCACCCACCTCTCGGCGAAGTTTTACTTTCGGTGAGGGCGTGATGGGGAGGGGTGGGGGGAGGGGGCAACCTGTGGCCTGGAGCGCTTCAGGAGGCCGTGAGACTCCCCCCCTCGAAGGAAGTTCTGCTCGCAACAATGGCAGATAAGCTCCTGGGCAACTTTGGCTTCGCCCGATAGAGCGCAGCACGGAGCCACGCTGTTTATGGACCCCGGAGGGTTTGGGGATTATTTAATTTCGTCTCCACCCGCACACTTCGGGCAAGTGGAAAAAAGAGATGTAAGCCCAAGCCTTGTGTTACTCGTGTTCGGCGCTTGTATCTGAGAAGGTGTAGCTGGTAAATGTGTTACTGTATGGCTCGCAATATAAAAGGAGAATGGAACAGAAATTAACTGTGCTAGGTAGCTGCACGGAGTTATATTAAGCGCCTCCCTTGGGTACTGGTTGCCGTGAAGCTTAGCAGATAAGGAAGTTGTTGTGTATATTACTCGCTGTACATCTCACATCAGCAAAATGTTTCATAAATTAACTACCTTTGGTAACCATTCTAAATATTAAAGAGTGTCTACTGCAGTTTTGAGGCTTCTTGCTTGAATTTCTTATTGGGAACTCTCTAAATTTCTTATTCTTTAACTTAATTTTCTTTAATGCTTCTTAAACCCTGAAGTAATACGTTTATTTCACATTTACAAGTTGAATGTTTGAAATAAAAATTGTAAAACTAGATTAAATTAAACGTACATGAATCATTTATTTATAATACACATTTTTTAATAAACCAAGACCATTTTCTCCGTTATTAAATTACTTTCACTCTAAATAAAATGTAAATGTTATTAACTAAGGCTTCTAATCATGTTAACTCTTGAAATTCATTGAAAAGCAAGCACATCAATCTCCATTTACAATGATACTCACTAAACATGTAAATGGCAACAGCGCAACAACCTTTTCTCCGTAACGCGCTGTACCGAGGTAGGTTTAAACAATGTCCACTATGAACATAACGTTTAAAGCTTTATTTAGATAGACATTTTAATTTGTATGGTAAATTACCTCTGCAAAATGACAAGTTTTATCACAGAAAGTACTATAAAGAAGTAAATGTCACATTTAACACTAATTGTTTCACAATCTATATGAACAAATACTCACAGCCCTTTATCACTTCCAGTCGCTACCATCGACTTTGCGCACGCAACTTCAAACACGCTTGCACGTATTTGTCTTCTGTCTGTGCCTACCACAAACACACGTTATATTCTTAGAATTTGGTTTGAAAATGAGCCTCACTGTTGAGTCATAATTCTGTTTCGTACGAAAACGCTGGTTACAATTTAGAGCAAGGGAGAGTTATATTTTAGTTTTTGAATTTATAATTTTGTTGTGCCAGATACTAACGTGACAATGATTATGGAAACTTAAAATCCATTATATTTCTGCTACAAAATTAGAATCTAGCGGTTTGTATCGCATTTCTCCAATTTTTATGAAAGTTATAAAAATGCGTGAACTCAATGTGAATTTCGTTGGTCAATGCAGGGTCAATGCACTTCTTCAAAATACTCTCAAATATTTGAATTAATAGTGGATTCTATGACATTGTCTCTACCGGGGACACTGTTGCGTATTTACAAGAGATAACTGTGCTATTTTGGACCACGGTATAATTAAAATACGTTTAAGAGGCTCTATAACCTAAAGTTTAATTTTCAAATTAGTCCTAATTTTTTGATAATTTGTGTTTTGTTCGAATTAATTGGGTTTTTACTGAAATTTTAATTCTGATATTAATAATTAAATTTTGTGGCTACTGATTATAAAATAAAAGCAACATTATACCTTAAGTTGAATCACCTAGTCTGTTCGTTTGTATTTTGACATTTAATAGTTTTTTTGTTTTTTTATAGCTTTGGTTGTTATATTCTAATATAGTGACAGAATAACATGTGTTTGGGGGAGAGAAAAAAAAGTGAAGCATTATGAAGGACACTATATCCCATCCAATACTGGAAAAATCTTGTGAAAATAACTTTGGGAACACTGAACTTAATACCTCACGCATAGAATACCTGCATTTTCATTTAGATTCTATAATTTACATTATTTTTGTAATGTTAGATTTTTTCTAATGTAGCTTGCAGTAGCTTTAGAACTTGTAGGCAGGTTGGAATACTGATGAAGTAATCGTGTGTAGAGAATTGTGCAACGGGAAGACAAGGCGAAGCGCGAACGCTTGAGTTGGCCCTCGGATCTGTAGAGCGACGTGAAGGCTTGCACTGAGTAGAAGCCGTGCGGGTTGCACCGCTGCTGCTAAATCGCCTGCCACAGGGAGGAGGGGGAGGGGAGTCCTCTGGTCACCCCCACTCGCCCAGAGCTCATCCTCCCCTCCCCTCCCCTCTTCTCCCCGCTCCTCTCTGCGCGTGGCGAGGTGTGTTTGTCGTGCGCCGCAACTTCTTGCAATTCTTAAACGGATAGAGTGCGCTAATGACGCAGGAACTTTGGCGTACTCGCTTCGCTGCGCACACGCAGCGGGGGAGCTGCCCGCGCACCGCCCCACCACTATCACTGTCACTGTTGCTGCCACTGTCCTTACACCCCCACTACCATCACCCCTGCTTTCAACCACCATTACCACGCGAACGCTGGAACAGTATTTTAACGAACGGGCCACTCTCCCTCCTCTTCTTTGTTCCCTTCTCTCCCAAACATTCAAACACACACACACACACACGTCACGGAAGGGGACATGGAAAGATACAAGAAAAGAAACATACAAAAAATTGCACAGTTTAATCCTGAACGTAACCAATTACTTTACGGTCTAGTATAGTGTTTTATAGTAGTTGACTTGTAAACGATCTTAAAGAAAATCTTGCTTGTCTTTCTGACACCACGGAATGCAAAGAAGACTACCAACAAAGATGATAGGAACTTTTTGCTTTACTCTTAAATAGAGTAAGAAATTTATTTTAAAAAATTGAGTGTAACTTTTGAAGAAGAGGAAACGAAGACCTCAAAGCGCAGAATTGAAAACAGTAGAAAAGTTTAATAAAATTACTTAATCTACATTGTTTTCTGATAAATGTGCCTCTGTTATCAATGGCTCCAAAAACGACTGTCTAAGAATTCTGGACAAAAAACCTAGAATAGTAGTTTATGTCATAAGTTAATAATGTTAAGTTTTGTTGCCTGAGTACATGTTTTGAAACGGAGCGACGTTAGGAGCAAGTTTTCAGATTTGTACGAATGCAATAAAGCAACATGATAAACGAGTTGCATACGCTATTTGTGGTATAACAGCATTACACATTGATGAGAATCAAACTTAATTTTGCGAATCAACTTTCTTGTGATGTCTCGGGTATTTGGCATCTGTACGTGACATCGGTCGACAGTCTCGTATACTTCCACATCTCCACGATTCTCTCGCTGCAATTGGCTGAATGTGTAATGACACAATTGTTCGTGCCGTAAAATACAAAACGTCATCATTTGAGCCGTAAAATATCCGATTATGAACGATTTCTTACAAAAGAAAAGGTCGTTTATAATCCTGGTATACAAAAAACATGTTAAAATGTCTCATTTATTTCGTTAAGTTTTCACGCAATAAGTATGTTCTAACTTGTGAATTCGAATACACAACATTACGAATGTCTGTTCCTACCGGGGGTTAGTAATGCATTTCCCGCCTGCCTTTTTGTGGACCGCTGCCGCCATGCAGAGTATGTGCGAGGCGAGTAGTGAGCAGAACTTGTGGCTCGTGCGCGCGAGGCCCAACTTCGCTCGCGAGGGAGGGAGATAGCCCCTTTTTGCACGCGCCCGCTTTCCCCGGGGGCCATGACTCTGCTTGGCGGCTCCGCGGCGCAGATTTTCGTGACGACGTCTCCCAGAAATTGTTAAATTCTCTCACGGCGATGACAGCGAAAACGACTCCAGTGATGTAGAAGATGGAAAATTCTCATAATTTATTGTCAATTTGCTTAGTGTATAATGATCATGAAGCATTTTACACAAAAAACCTGTAGAATTAATTTTGATGCTACAAATACTATGCTATCCTAATAACGTTAAAGCAATTCCTGTTGTTTTTTTCGGCAAAGTTACTGTAACAAAAAAGTGTAAGGGGAATATGAATAACAACGGAAAATGGATTGAAAGAAAACTAATAAAAGTTTATGAAAACTCTAAATTTTTAAAACAAGTTATTTGATACAGAAAAGCAATAAACAAATAAACAGATGAAAAAATGAGCCCCAATTGAAATAGACGGGATCAACTGGGCTTTAAAATACTCTTCTGAAACATTAAAAACAGTGAATATATCCCTTTCTTCTCATATTCTTAAAATTTTAAATTATATGAGAATAATGATGAAGATTCAATTTTCTAGATCATTACAGAAATAATTACATCCGGCTATTTTAATAGAAATAGTTGGAGACGTATGTTCCTAATACTGATGGTCATTTTATTGATCAGTTTCCTTCTGCCAAGGGTTGCTCGTAGCGTTTTGTTTCGCTATTTTCCCTCTGCGGTCTGCAGATGGCCTTGAGCGGGCGGACGTCGGCCGGGAGCGATCGTCTACTGTTCGGAACAGTTGCCGGTGGCGCAGGAGGGGAGAGTAGTGAGGGGTTGTTGCTGCTGTCCCCTGCCGCCGCATTTATCCTTCCCTCTGCGCATGAGCAAAAGAAAGTGATCTGTGATTGGTGCAGATTTCGAACTATTTCCTTCTTCAAATTTCGACAGATCCGTTAGATGTACGTGCCGTTTGCTTGCTTTGCTTGAGTGTGAAGAGCCTGGTTTTGCTTATAAATTAATATTTTCCGTCGATATATCAACTTCATTATTGCGGTAGTAGATTATTTGGTCTACTTTCGCGTATTGACAGAGTAATGTTATTTTGCTGAGATAATTAACCATTAATCAGCGCAATGGAAGAAAACTGCAAGTAAAGTTGAGGTATACCATGTTACACTGAACCATGTTGGAAATTACGTCGTATAGATATCGTAAGTACTAGCATATGTTTTACTTATATTTTCAATCAGGAAATATCAATTTCAAATATTACTAAATATGTACGATCGTATGATCATGCTAACTAAATTCTATTATTAGGAAGGCGTTCTTGAGAATGCTTAGTTGCTTGGAACGAGTCAAGTGTTATCGAGTATGCGTTGTATGCGAATTGCTCTCAGTGCTGTATAAACTAAAAGACGTCTCCGATTTTAACATTTTACGATTTTTGAAGAAAGTGTTCTTTGAAATTAGTTTCTCTGTTAATAGGCGACATGGACGACGTCCTATCAGCATGCAAATAGTAGTTTTTAACATGAAGCATTTGAAAAACTATTGAGAGAATATTAAGCACCGGATGAAATGCCAATCGAAGTAATGCCAGTTTAATGTTACCGAAATAGTATTTTTAGAACAAGTATTTGTAAATCGAATGTAGTAAAATGTTGGTTTTCAATTGAATAAAAACATTGGCAGGGGAATCTTGCGACTGATTACAATTGACAAATGTATCCTATATATTTTTGGTTGCTGCAGCTCGTACTAATTGAAATAATTACTTCGTTTCCAAACTGAAAAGAAGGAAATTTTCTGGTGTTTAGTGAATTAGTAAAAAAGATTTATTAGGCCTGCTGATGAAACTAATTGGCGTGAGATACTTAATACACTGCTACTATTAATTTTTACTACCAAACTAAGAAAAACCTATTTTACTAGATTTGATTGTTCATTAATTTTGGAGCTTAGTGTAGAAACATAGTGGGAGATTACCTTAACTCTACATTAGTTAAGTTTACATCGAGCTACAACTAAATATTTCACAAATAGTGGATAATTTCATTGTGTAAACCTTCACAGAATTTCACCTTGCCCTCTACACCTAAATAATAATAATAATGTTAAAAATATTAATAATAGTAATGGTAATAATAGTAATGGTAATAATAGTAATGGTAATAATAGTAATGGTAATAATAGTAATAGTAATAATAATGGTATTGGTAATAATAGTAACAGGAATAATGGTAATAATAATATAGTAGTAATCATAATATTAATAATCATTAAGCAATATAATTTGCTCTTTGTTGAAAGTAATACTTTTATTTTACTATATAGCAATAATAGACGATTTAATGCATATGATTAGCTAGAAAACGCATTTATTTTATAGCTTAATAACAATTACTCTTATGTATCGTACATATATTGCATTGTGGAGAACTTTTTCAGAGTTAGCTCCAAATGTGTAAGATGTTATGCCTGATTCAAACTTTATTGCCCTTGTTTAAATGGACATTTAATCAAATGCACTCAATTGAATTTCTCTGTTTTAGGTAATTGTCCCTCTTGCCAGACGCTTCTGTACGTGCGGTCTTGGAGACTTTGCAGAACTACCTCTTGAAGTAAACATCGTTGGCGTGAGTAAATTTATAGAGCTCCACAAACTGAGAGCTTTTCATACGAGATTTAATTTATTATCTTAAGAAAACGTACGTTACAATGCTGATAGACTTAATATTGAATTTAAAACCTGGTACCAAATATTTTTCATTGGAAAATTCTTAACGTTTCTATGGTTTATATCATAATTATATTGAGTGAAGGGAACCACTAATTGCGCTAAAGTAAAAACTCTATTTTTGCTTTAAACAATGCTTTTTGTCTCTTTTGTTTTTTAAGCATTTACGACCCAGACTGATAGGTGGTATTAAAAGAAAAGAAGTGTTCCAACTTCTTTTTCTACTATTTTTTCCTCTCTCTTTCTCATTCCACATCTCTCTTTCTCATTCCACATCTCTCTTTCTCATTCCACATCTCTCTTTCTCATTCCACATCTCTCTTTCTCATTCCACATATCTCTCTTTCTCATTCCACATATCTCTCTTTCTCATTCCACATATCTCTCTTTCTCATTCCACATATCTCTCTTTCTCACTCCACATATCTCTCTTTCTCATTCCACATATCTCTCTTCCTCATTCCACATATCTCTCTTTCTCATTCCACTACTCTCTCTCTTTCTCATTCCACTACTCTCTCTCTCTCTCTTTCTCATTCCACTACTCTCTCTCTCTCTTTCTCATTCCACTACTCTCTCTCTCTCTTTCTCATTCCACTACTCTCTCTCTCTCTTTCTCATTCCACTACTCTCTGTAATAATATTAACTTTTGTTTGTGTGTATTGATAAAATATCATTTTTCGTGTGAAGCAATACAACTATTAAATAATCTTTAATATTTCAAAAACTGTCTATCATTGTTACACGTTTTCCTACGAATTCACTTGTTTTCTACAAAAAGTGTTTTTTGATTAGAGAAGTTTCTGTTTTGCCATTCACTCGCGAAGGAAAATGGTGGGGAGAATGATCAATGTTTAACAGGAAGTGAAAGGTTTATCTTTTGCTATCATATGCTACACGTAAATTATCTAAGGCATTTAATATTGTTCTTGATTGAAATGACTGAAATTATGGGGAGAAGAAAGTTTATTTGAAAAGACGCAACAGATAATTTCAATGAGTATTAAGTAATTTGTAATTTGACGTGGTTTTCATATAATTGTCTGGGCAGCAGTGATACCCATGATTTGAACCGAATTTTGTGGGTTAAATCTTCATTAAAACAATTGCCGTGTTATTGGTGGACAAAAACTTCATCTAGAACTTATGAAGGTGGTATACTACAGTTATGAAGCAGATGGCTGATCACATTACTTTTCGTATACACATATGAAATACGAAATGAAAAATAATTTTAAAATGTAACAGTATTAATAGCAGTAATGTAACTTTCATGATGATGATGATGATGATGATAATAATAATAATAATAATAATAATAATAATAATAATAATAATAATAATAATAATAATAATAATAATAATAATAATAATAATAATAATAATAATAATAATAATAATAATAATAATAATAATAATAATTGTTCTTATTTTACGATGGCTTTAAATGTTCATATTCATTATTTTATTTCGCAATATGACTTTCTTTCCATATTTTGTACTCACAGTATCCATTTTGTCTTCAGAAATTATCAGTCAATATTATCCACGTACAATTATTGAGAATTCATGGATGGTCTACGAAAGCTGACCTTTGTGTATTGCTTTAATCATCTATGATATTCCTTACGAAATTTTGAAGCAAAACTATACGATTACTGATACGAAACAGAATAAAATTCGAAATCGAATTCCGATTCTATTTCGAATTCCGATTCTATTTCGAATAATCTAAGTAGGATGTTTTCAACTTGTAATAGAGGGAAATTGGTGATTTCCTGTGTAAGAAGGCATGCATTAATTGATAATTCATAAATAGAGATGCAAACTTAAGTATCAACTTCATTCGATGTGTTTTGAGAGAAAGGAACGTAAAATGTGCGTGTTCTTGATAACGTGTGCGATGAATATGATTTAAATACACATGTCATTGTTTTATTTAACGTCTGCATAATATGTGATTACTGGAGGATTAACCACCAACATGAAGCTGCCTAGCATTAAAAATTCATAAAATACTATATATACGTAATTATATATAAAGTTAATATTCATTATTGTTTACATTAATAAACATTTCGACTGCTCTGTACTTTAGGAAATTTATAAATTTGAGTGCTTTTTGATGTACTAATGTCGCAAAAAGATACAAATGCGAGTTTCAATTTTGTAACGACTTCTGCCTTCCATTCCGTCATGCTTCTATTTGCCCTATTTTTCTTTTTTCGCCTTCTTATCCTCCTTCTCCCTTGCCTTTTCATTCATGTTCATTACCCTCTTCCTCCTCTTCATTCTTCTTTTTGTGTCCGCCTGCTACGCACCTGGCCATGCTCTGCCTCCCCGTGTGTGTGTGTGTGTGTGTGTGTTTGTGTTTGTGTTTGTGTGGAGCGAGGAATCTGCAGCTAATTAATTACCGGCGGCGCGTGCGCGGCCCTAGGCAGCTGCCGCTTCTCCCCTCTCTTCTCTTCCCCCTCCCTCTTCCTCCCCCACCCTCACACCCTCCCAGTGAGCACAAACACTCGCGCTCCCTCGCGGCACACACTTTCTCAAATCAGGGCCTCTGTGCACGAGGAAAGGGACACGTCTGACAAATTATTACATTTTAGTTCAGTGACATGTTTATATAATAGTCTAGTGAAGTAGAAATGCCATATTTTAAATGTAGTTCAAAATTCAGCGGGTATTCAAGTCATTCACGTTTTTAACCATAAAAGAATTAGCTCTGCTGAGAGCAGGGGGCGGGGCGGGTCATTTGTTTGGTCATTAGCGCCGCGGGGGCCTTGACCGCGGGGCGTGGGGCTCCTCGCAGGCGGCCGTGGCCAACAAGACAACCAACCCCCCTCCTCGCTACAGGCACCGCCTCCCACCCTCTCTGCAGCAGCCTCATGAAGTTATCAACGCAGAGAATCCTCTTATCTCAACTCGCCTAAATTCTCACTCGGTAGTAAGTTTCTAAAATTGTCTATACACAATTAGCAGAAAATTCTAGTCCACAAAATATTCACGTAGAATGTGTTCTCGCCATAGCCACTTAACATTTTGAATCTAAATTCTCCTGAAAAACTTATTTCTAAAATTCTAGAAAATATTAAGGTGAGTAAGTTAAACATCTCAAAAGTGTATAAATTGCATCTTAGATGAAGCCGGACGGAGAATAATTCGGTTATACTGGAATATGAATTGCTGTTTCAATCACAAAAAATAGTTTGGACCAAATATATCTATCGAAATTATCGGTTAAATAACTCCTACAGAAAGAGTGTAATTGTGTTTAAAGATGGGTAAGTGTAGTAGTTTATCGCTTTTGCGTTTGTGTGTCAGAAATTCACTTAGTTATACTTGTTTTGTAAGTTCTTTACGTCGCCTTCCAATTTTGGTAAATGATTGTTTTTGATTAATGGTAAATGATTTTTGAATCATCATTTACCATTATACATCTCTGTAATTTTATATTGATGATTATTCCAATTTCTTTCCTTTTCTCTTCAGCTCTTGAGATCTCCCTTTTTTAAATTTTATTACATTCAAACTTCTCTCATTAGAGCAGGTTTTTTATTCATTTTCATATTATCGTGTCTCTTAAAATGCCTTTCATTATTCCCTTCCTATTAAATTGAACTTATAATTTTTATCGGCGGCGGAATTTGCTTTGTATACATTTCTCTGATAGGTTTCGCAGTTCCTAACATAGTTATGTTCTTCCCTCTTAATATAAATTGCTTTTTTTGGGCGAAACGCGTCCGCTACAACAAAGAGCCAACCGCCTGCCAATTAGACTGCGTTTTTAAGCCGTGGTCGCTTACAAATTTGCGAATCTTTCCTTCATTCTGGAAACGCTTAATGACTCCCGATTTATAATATTAACGTGAATTATTTGACGAGATTGAAACCGTTCATTGGACTGCAAGCCTCGTTCGGCAGAGCCGAGTGCAATAGAAAAAGTTGAAAAGGCGAGCAATATCTTCTTATTGGTCAGATTGCTTTTGTTTTCCTATTGATTCTCCTCGAGCTCAAAATGCGGTCTCGTTAAGTGGGATGAATAGGTAATCAGGAACTTCTGAATTAATTTTAAGTGTTCTGACCGTGTTGGCTTGATTTCTACTCTTCCTGTTAATTATTTAAAAGGATATCTTCGTGGGATCGTTTTGGAAATTTAAATAAGTCCTTGACGATGCGAAAAACAATATTATTTCTGGTGCGGCTTCGCACCCTCCCAAAAAAGCCATCAATGTAGATTAAAAATAACTTTTCCTTATTTTCTTTACAAAAGAAAGTCATTCCAAATATCAATTGGTTACTTTATAAATATTCATTAAAACAAAAATAATTTTATATTCAGCACAATAAACTAGTAGTGCCACAGAAACGCTTTCTTGTACAGCTTTGTCCAAAAAAAGAAAACATTTACATTATTTTAAAACATATTTCAGCCCCTTTTAGCAAATCTATCGATTTTTTTTCACCCGCGTTTCATAAAGTCCAAAACCAAAAGTAAAATTTTGTTCTTAGAGTAAGGTAATGAGCATAAAACAAGCTACATTTTAACACAATTTGACAAAGATCCACGAATTCGTGGCAGATTATGTCGAAGAAATATAATTTCGAGTGATTTTTTTTTACCCGACTGCGCCAATGTGAAGGGTATAGAGGTTGATTTAGACAGGCGTGCATGTCTGTTTGTCCCTAATGACCGGGTAAAGCTAGAATTGCTCCGTAGTCACGGAAGGATCCCAGGCTAGGTGTTACTATACTGATGCAAAATACTCAGGCGTGAGTTTTCAATGTGATCAATTGAGTGACGTGTTTGAAAGCTGGTTCTTCGCAATTATTAGCCATTGAAATTATTTGGGAATAATTCATTGCAAACTATTAAGAAAACGTTTTTGGCGTATGAATGAGATGTTGATGATAGGCGACCATAGACGAATTTTTGAAGTTAGAAATGTTTGTACAATTCCTTTCGTTACAATTGCCTGTATTATTTTCTTGAACGAATTCATGGAAACTTGCAACTATTATACTATATCGCTTTCTTTACTTCCCGTCCGATGCTGATTTAGGTCTCCCTACACTTCGTTTAGTTTACGGTTCCCAGTGCTTTATTTTCTTTGCCATTCGTCTCCCTCAAAATGCTGTTTCTTCTACGCCCACCGAAAGGCGCAATTTCCCCATCGGTGAGCAGTTGATATGCGCTCTGAAAAGTAATCGTTTTTTAACAAAGGAATAAACAAAACAAAAACCTAACTCTTCTTCACTTGTTTTGTGGAGCTGCTGCCTCCTCCGCGCTGCGGTCACCGGGTGACCGGGAATCTTGCGCCAGCGCGCTCTTCCGGGAAGGCAGTGAACTGAGCTCTTCCGCGGAGTCCTGGGCCCTCTTTGCTTGGCTTCGCTTCTCCCTTCCCGGAAGTCCAGGGCGGGAGCAAAGCGCACCAGCCAACTTCCTTTCCTTTCGGGTGAACTTGGCACGTGGAGGTGAGGACTTTAAGCGCGTTGCCTCCGAGGATTTTGTCTCTGCGTAGGTTTTCTATTGAATCGCTGTACTTGAATGAGATCTCCGCCGCTGGCATTTTCGGTGCCTTGTCGATGGACGAGGCGCGGAAATTTCGCAGAATGTTGTTAGGGAGTGAAAGAGCAAAGCAGTTTATCTAATAGAGAGTACGGGAAGGTTTGCGCTAAACGGCAGCTTCCTACCGCAGATGTTTGGGATATTCCTCATTAGGCGATCTATCCAAAGAGAATAATGTACACTTAAGTATTTCTTTGTAATGGATTCTGTTCCTGTTCATGTAAACACTACCTTCTGAAAATAATAATGGTGATATTTATATTAGTATAATTTTGCGTTTTCAGGTAAATGCAATGCTTCTGATTTGTTTGTGATTTCCTAAAGTTCTCGTTGAACCTCCGATTTTCGGAGCAATAGTGTTAGCGGATATATTGTTAAAATTAAGGTTGATTGATACTTATTTTCAGTGCCTAATTTTTAAAATATAATTTTACTTTCATTGAAATGTCTTTGAACCGTTATTTTAAAATTTTGAATTGCTACCGAGGGGAATCGTTTGAGAAAATGTGCATCTCTTATTTTTAAAATTAAAATGATGAAATAATTAAATAAAATAATTATTCATTGAGAATTGATGTGATGAAATCTATAATAATGAAAGTTAACAATATTGGAGGCTATGGCTCATTTAAGCTAATATATTAGCCGATATCCATTGTTGTGCTGTACTGCTCGTGTCTTAAATAATTCTCGCAATAGCAAATAATCGTCTGTGTTATTTTGCACCGCTGAGTGTGTTTATTGCATGTAAACACGCCTATTTGTTTTTCTACCATTTGACGTTAACATTGCGGTTATAAACGTTCCAGTTAATGGTTAACATAAATGTTGTAAACGAGGCGATCACCGAGGGAAGAAAGTCCAGCCGAGTGTGTTGTTCGGTGTGTATGGCGTTGATGGCTGCGGGCAGTGGTGGGGGCCGGATGCCGGTGCTCTGTGCGAGGGAAGAGTCATTGGCGCCGAAGGTTTCGGCTGTTGGGGGCGACGCAAACACTGCCCCATTTCCCCGCACACGAAGAGGCGAGAGGTGTATTATGCAGAGGCCATCTATTGGTCGTTTGCTTCGCCATTAGAGGCGCCACGTGCCCCGGTCACGTGGGAGAGGGCACACACCTCCCCTCTTGGGGAAATGACCCCGAGTACACAGGGCGATGAGACTGTCATTACGAAGCTGGTGTCCCTCTGACCGCACGGCGCTTCAGCCTTCGACACGCACCGCTCGATGTGGTGGAGAAGAGTACTAAAATGAAACTTTGCCATCTTCTTCGCCTTCCTGCGGTCTCTAGTGTACATAAGTTTACAGAAGGGTTTTGTGTCATTTTTTAATCTAGTCGCTAGAAATAGCCTTCAGCCAAAGACTGATTTCCCCTAACCAATGTGGCTAGTGTCGAAAATCCACCGACACCGGAGCTTGAAGCTTCTAACCCCCTGAGGTGGCAACACATGTTACCCTGAACCATCACGGCTGGTGATGTTTGTTTGAGTGGGGTGGACGAATGACTTTCTAAAAGAAAACCATGTTTTAAGTATATATAATGTAGAATAAATACCAGGGCACTGGCGGTACGGCACTCGTGAATGCAACCAACTAGAGTGCCGCAGCTTCCATTTGCCCGTCGCGATGTTTCCTTGTCTGCGGTGGTGGTGGTGGTGGTGGGGGGGGGGGACGTGGCCAGGAATCCTCGGGGCATCCGCCACGCGGCGCCATTCCGCCTCCGAACAAAGGACGCGCGACCAGAAACGATCGGGCGCAACAATGAGCCGCCGTCATTTGTTAGGGCGCGGAGGGGCGGCCGCAAATCCCGTGGGCAGACACTGTGTGTGTGTATGTGTGTGTGTGTATGTGTGTGTGTGTGGGTTTGTGTGTGTGGGTTTGTGTGTGTGTGTGTGTGTTTGTGTTTGTGTTTGTGTTTGTGTTTGTGTTTGTGTGTGTGTTTGTGTGTGTGTGTTTGTGTGTGTGTTTGTGTGTGTGTTTGTGTGTGTTTGTGTGTGTGTTTGTGTGTGTGTGTTTGTGTGTGTGTGTTTGTGTGTGTTTGTGTGTGTGTTTGTGTTTGTGTGTGTGTTTGTGTGTGTGTGTTTGTGTGTGTGTTTGTGTGTGTGTTTGTGTGTGTGTTTGTGTGTGTGTGTTTGTGTGTGTGTTTGTGTGTGTTTGTGTGTGTGTTTGTGTTTGTGTGTGTTTGTGTGTGTTTGTGTTTGTGTGTGTTTGTGTTTGTGTGTGTTTGTGTTTGTGTGTGTGTGTGTTTGTGTGTGTGTGTTTGTGTGTGTGTGTGTGTGTGTGTGTTTGTGATAACCAGTGGGATGGAAAAGACACCTCTTTAGGATTATTCATCTATCTACAATTGTTTATACAAATTATATTTGTTTCTAAATATTCCATAGTAATTTTAATTTTTTAAACATTCTCTTAATATTTCACATCATTCTGAACATTTTGCGCCCACTGCCCGTCTCTCTATTGGCCGTCAGGGGCGTTTGCATCGCGCTGCATTTGGATAGCGAAGATTACCCCTCCCCTCCTCGTGAGGGGGATCCTGTTCCTCGCTTGTTTGCTCCCACCACCCGTCTCTCTATTGGCCGTCAGGGGCGTTTGCATCGCGCTGCATTTGGATAGCGAAGATTACCCCTCCCCTCCTCGTGAGGGGGATCCTGTTCCTCGCTTGTTTGCTCCCACCACCCGTCTCTCTATTGGCCGTCAGGGGCGTTTGCGTCGCGCTGCATTTGGATAGCGAAGATTACCCCTCCCCTCCTCGTGAGGGGGATCCTGTTCCTCGCTTCTTGCCCTACCACCCGCCTTTCTATTGGCCGTCAGGGCGTTTGCATCGCGCTGCATTGGATAGCGAAGATTACCCTCCTCGTGAGGGGATCTCTGTTCCTTGCTTGTTTGCTCCCACTACCCGTCTCTCTATTGGCCGTCAGGGCGTTTGCATCGCGCTGCATTTGGATAGCGAAGATTACCCCTCCTCCTCGTGAGGGGATCCTGTTCCTCGCTTCTTTGCCCCTACCACCCGCCTTTCTATTGGCCGCCGGGGGCGTTTGCATCGCGCTGCATTTGGATAGCGAAGATTACCCCTCCCCTCCTCGTGAGGGTGGATCCTGTTCCTCGCTTCTTTGCCCCTACCACCCGCCTTTCTATTGGCCGCCGGGGGCGTTTGCATCGCGCTGCATTTGGATAGCGAAGATTACCCCTCCCCTCCTCGTGAGGGGGATCCTGTTCCTCGCTTGTTTGCTCCCACCACCCGCCTTTCTATTGGCCGTCAGGGGCGTTTGCATCGCGCTGCATTTGGATAGCGAAGATTACCCCTCCCCTCCTCGTGAGGGGGATCCTGTTCCTCGCTTGTTTGCTCCCACCACCCGTCTCTCTATTGGTCGTCAGGGGCGTTTGCATCGCGCTGCATTTGGATAGCGAAGATTACCCCTCCCCTCCTCGTGAGGGGGATCCTGTTCCTCGCTTGTTTGCCCCTACCACCCGCCTTTCTATTGGCCGCCGGGGGCGTTTGCATCGCGCTGCATTTGGATAGCGAAGATTACCCCTCCCCTCCTCGTGAGGGTGGATCCTGTTCCTCGCTTCTTTGCCCCTACCACCCGCCTTTCTATTGGCCGCCGGGGGCGTTTGCATCGCGCTGCATTTGGATAGCGAAGATTACCCCTCCCCTCCTCGTGAGGGGGATCCTGTTCCTCGCTTCTTTGCCCCTACCACCCGCCTTTCTATTGGCCGACGGGGGCGTTTGTATCGCGCTGCATTTGGATAGCGAAGATTACCCCTCCCCTCCTCGTGAGGGTGGATCCTGTTCCTCGCTTGTTTGCCCCCACCACCCGCCTTTCTATTGGCCGCCGGGGGCGTTTGCATCGCGCTGCATTTGGATAGCGAAGATTACCCCTCCCCTCCTCGTGAGGGGGATCCTGTTCCTTGCTTGTTTGCTCCCAGTACCCGCCTTTCTATTGGCCGCTGGGGGCGTTTGCATCGCGCTGCATTTGGATAGCGAAGATTACCCCTCCCCTCCTCGTGAGGGTGGATCCTGTTCCTCGCTTGTTTGCCCCCACCACCCGCCTTTCTATTGGCCGTCAGGGGCGTTTGCATCGCGCTGCATTTGGATAGCGAAGATTACCCCTCCCCTCCTCGTGAGGGGGATCCTGTTCCTCGCTTGTTTGCCCCTACCACCCGCCTTTCTACTGGCCGTCAGGGGCGTTTGCATCGCGCTGCATTTGGATAGCGAAGATTACCCCTCCCCTCCTCGTGAGGGGGATCCTGTTCCTCGCTTGTTTGCTCCCACCACCCGTCTCTCTATTGGCCGTCAGGGGCGTTTGCATCGCGCTGCATTTGGATAGCGAAGATTACCCCTCCCCTCCTCGTGAGGGGGATCCTGTTCCTCGCTTGTTTGCTCCCACCACCCGTCTCTCTATTGGTCGTCAGGGGCGTTTGCATCGCGCTGCATTTGGATAGCGAAGATTACCCCTCCCCTCCTCGTGAGGGGGATCCTGTTCCTCGCTTGTTTGCCCCTACCACCCGCCTTTCTATTGGCCGTCAGGGGCGTTTGCATCGCGCTGCATTTGGATAGCGAAGATTACCCCTCCCCTCCTCGTGAGGGGGATCCTGTTCCTCGCTTGTTTGCTCCCACCACCCGCCTCTCTATTGGCCGTCAGGGGCGTTTGCGTCGCGCTGCATTTGGATAGCAGATTACCCCTCCCTCCTCGTGAGGGGATCCTGTTCGCTTGTTTGCCCCACCACCGCCTTCTATTTGGCCGTCAGGGGCGTTTGCATCGCGCTGCATTTGGATAGCGAGATTACCCCTCCCTCCTCGTGGGGGGATCCTGTTCCTCGCTTGTTTGCCCCTACCACCCGCCTTTCTACTGGCCGTCAGGGGCGTTTGCATCGCGCTGCATTTGGATAGCGAAGATTACCCCACCCCTCCTCGTGAGGGGATCCTGTTCCTCGCTTGTTTGCCCCTACCACCCGCCTTTCTATTGGCCGTCAGGGGCGTTTCATCCTTTGCTGCATTTGGATGAGGAATTACCCCTCCCTCCTCATTAGCAGGGGGATCCTGTTCCTCGCTTCTTTTCCCCTACCACCAGCCTTTCTATTGGCCGACGGGGGCGTTTGTATCGCGTTGCATTTGGAGAGCGAAGATTACCCCTCCCCTCCTCGTGAGGGGGATCCTGTTCCTCGCTTCTTTTCCCCTACCACCAGCCTTTCTATTGGCCGACGGGGGCGTTTGTATCGCGTTGCATTTGGAGAGCGAAGATTACCCCTCCCCTCCTCGTGAGGGGGATCCTGTTCCTCGCTTCTTTTCCCCTACCACCAGCCTTTCTATTGGCCGACGGGGGCGTTTGTATCGCGTTGCATTTGGAGAGCGAAGATTACCCCTCCCCTCCTCGTGAGGGGGATCCTGTTCCTCGCTTGTTTGCCCCACCACCCGCCTTTCTATTGGCCGCGGGGGCGTTTGCATCGCGCTGCATTTGGATAGCGAAGATTACCCCTCCCCTCCTCGTGAGGGGGATCCTGTTCCTCGCTTCTTTGCCCCTACCACCCGCCTTTCTATTGGCCGACGGGGGCGTTTGTATCGCGCTGCATTTGGATAGCGAAGATTACCCCTCCCCTCCTCGTGAGGGGGATCCTGTTCCTCGCTTGTTTGCTCCCACCACCCGCCTTTCTATTGGCCGTCAGGGGCGTTTGCATCGCGCTGCATTTGGATAGCGAAGATTACCCCTCCCCTCCTCGTGAGGGGGATCCTGTTCCTCGCTTGTTTGCTCCCACCACCCGTCTCTCTATTGGCCGTCAGGGGCGTTTGCATCGCGCTGCATTTGGATAGCGAAGATTACCCCTCCCCTCCTCGTGAGGGGGATCCTGTTCCTCGCTTGTTTGCCCCCACCACCCGCCTTTCTATTGGCCGTCAGGGGCGTTTGCATCGCGCTGCATTTGGATAGCGAAGATTACCCCTCCCCTTGTCGTGAGGGGGATCCTGTTCCTCGCTTGTTTGCCCCCACCACCCGCCGGCGGGGCGGGAGGTCCATTGGCGGAGGGGGTGGAGCAAAGGCGTTCCAAGCCGCTGCAGAGGTGGAGAATCGAGTTGTGGTGGACTCAGTCGGCGTGAACAGGCGGGAAAGAATATTCCGGAAACAAAAGCAAATTTTCCATTATATAAATTGAAACATATAGTACATTCGTGCTTAAATAGGCAATCATGCCTCCCATAAGGTCAAGTATCATTTCAGAACCTCAGGTTCTCATTGTATTCGAGTGAAGACTCCCCATCTTCAAGCTTATAGTTCCTGTCCCTTGCTTCAATACTAAGAATATCTTTACGTCGATTTGCTATCAAATAATACGTCACCATTCTGTATGGGATTTTTGGATCAATTATACAAGTGCCTTTAAATTGTTTGAAATTATTAGAGATATTTTAGACTAAATCTCTCAATTAGCTATCTTGGGAATTGCTTGATTTGGAATGTATGAATATAATTGTTACATGTGATACACAACCATGGAGCTGTTGAGATCTCGGGTCGTGACTTGTTGAGGGTGCATTTCAGAAATCTATTTTCAGTACCACAGCTTTAATTGTCCTTAGCAAAATCATCGGTGAAGTACAAAGGAAGACTTGGTCATCGGGGCGAAGGGGGCGCCTAACAGAGGACAGTAGGATAGAGAGGGAAAGGGAAAGAGGTTGCGAGGAGGTAGAGACTTGGCTAGTGACGCGGGAGTGAATGGGAGGGGAGGAGAGGCAGGTAAAGATCGGAAGAGGGAAGGAGTTTGGTGACAGAGGAGAGAGATAGAGAGGGGGCCGAGGATGGTGGCTGGGGGGAGGGGAAGGGTGTTTGCTTTCCCATTAGGGGGCTGGGGGCGGAGGCCTGCATGCGGAATCACAGCTCATTACTAGCTCCCTGCCCATCTGACACCCTGTGGGCACTGGACTCTGAATGCCATTTCGTTTACGAGATGTTTTAAAACGAATGCCTTATCCACAATTCTCCCTCTCAGCCTAAGCCCTTCGCAACTTCGATTACTTCTCAGAAGTAGAAAACAAAGCAGTAGTATGTATGTACAACAAATAAGCAACGATTCAAAATAAAATGCTTAATTAAGGCAAGATTTCAGTTTGAAAAAGAAAACAGACTATGTTGGAACTGAGTAAAAGTGATTGTTTGCATGTAATTAATGTTACAACCTCACAAGTACGCCTTGTAATCTCTTGTGTTACTTCATCGCAGTCAATAATTGTCCTCGCTCTCTCTGTCCGCTCTGCCCCAATCGTCCCTTCCCCTCCCCCTCCCCCGCCACCCTGCGACAGTGCCGCCTAGCTGCATTCGGAGTAGCGTCATTTATGCGATGAAACGAAGTCAAATTTTTTAATCTATTTTGAGATCGCAAGCCAACTTTTTCTTTTTCTTGCTTCTAAAAAGTATTCTGCTGAACGTAATCTTAATCGCACATGTTTTAGACGGTTTTGTGGGAAAATTTTCGTTCAAATCCACACGCATACTTGTTTTTGTGTATTAAAATTACCTGTTTTAAGGAAATGAGAGTCCTGGTTAACAAATGGAAGCATAACGTTTTGCTGTTTCTGCTACTCAATTCGTTTTACGAGTTTCGACCATGCAAAGAAACTCTTATTGTGTCCGTCTCGGAGAAAACGATTGGTCACTTTTGAGTAGGTGCAACGATATGCACTTGGGCGAAAAAACTTACTGCGTCTCAAAAGATGATGTACGAATCTGTTATAATACTCGTATTTCTGTGACATTCATCACAGGTTATATTGTCTAATATTTTTGTGTAATTATCGAACGAATTGCATAATAAAATCTTGGTAAACTGTCCTCTTAAAATCTTATTTTTCTTTGCCAAACATCAAAATATGATTTCCGTCTAGATATATTGCTTAAGATTTTTCTTTTATGATTTGCTTTCAAATAAGTGCAAATTCAGACTGATTCATTGAATATTTTTCCTTTGAAAATCAGGCGTGCTTCTCATATTTACTAACTCCAGCGTACTGCAGTATTGTTATGGACGAAAAATTGCGTTCAGAATTCTGATGTTATAAGTTTAGACGATTCATAGTTATTCTTTTTTTCTGTATTGAATGAACTACAATGTTGATATTTCCTGTGATCTTGAATGTTCCCTAAAATAATAACTTCGTTGAATCACAATCCAATGTTGTATCAACAACGCGACTTACTAGATTATTCGCAGAATTCTTTTAGTATAACTTGCACGATATTATTTGTGTAATAGTTCTCTTATATTTTTGCTCCTTACGATCAGTTGTCTACTAAAAATCCTACTTCTCAAGCAGCCATTCACCCATTAGGGATAATTAACCCTTTCGCTCATCGGCGGTGGCATCGTCACATCGCACCCTCTGAGCGATGGGTCCGTTGGATGGACGCGCCCGGATGCCCCATTTGCGTAATTATTCTCTTTGGCTTTTGAGGCGGCGCCACCCGCTGTGCCCATGTCACTTCCACAGAAGCTGCAATCGGTGACAGGGGCTCAAGGGGAGTCGATCTGAGCTTTGGCTTTGCTCTCCAAACGTGGACCTAAACGAGTGTGTTTTCATCGGCGCGGATACAATTTGTTCCTCTACCGGCTGAAATAGCCCAGTGCTAACATTGCAACTCCCTCTGCAGGACTCTGAACGTGTAGTCCTAGGGTTCAAGCCCCTTCCGTGGCAGATTTTTCATGCTGGCTATGGAATTGGGTCGAAATCGGCCGCTCTCAGGAAGAGAATTCTAGCGGCCAGATGCCTTGTCGGTAGTTTTCAATGGTTTCTGCGATCTACAGGTGAATGCCGGAGTAGCACCCTAAGAAACATATCTTTCAATCCTTATCTTTTCCCTTAGTCTCACACACTTACATGCACTACACTCCCACACATGTTGGGAGCTTAGAGTGAGCCCTAGATCGGGAGATGGTTTGGTAGGTAGGGTAGGACATGTAGATCTGCGTAGGTATCTCACAATCCAGCCTGGGAACACCACCGCCACCTCCCGAGGTGGAACATTCACTTCGCTAATGGGACAAATGATCATAGCAGTTAGCTGGAAACGCCAGTCTCTCAATCTACCTTTGCTGCTTGCGAAATGGAGACGTCAAATATCTCTCGGCCAGTCTGCAGGCCGTACTGTTATTTAGACGGAAATGCGATGGTATTGAAAATGCACGTTTCATGTCTAGTAAAACGTTCCAGGAAAAATATTAGTTTTCATAAAAGGATGAGTTTAAACTCGCTTCTCTCTTTATTCGAACCTTTCGCGATATTTATTTTATCGACCCGTTTGTCTCGGTCGGAACTGCACCTTCACAAAAGTTTCTCGCTCGCAGAGCAAATTTCAAGAACATTGGAGTACTGGCCGCAGGGAACCTGCACCTTGAGTACCCGATCGGAATAAAATAAAAAGCGATTCGTGGAAAGTTTAATACACACCTAGTGCAGTATTTGCCAGAGTTTATCATTTTAATATCAGACTCGATCGCCATTGATAGGGCAGGAAAATTATCATTTTTCTACAAGTTTTCTAGAAAAGGCGGAGTAGTGATAAATTACATCACGTGATGTGTAATGTATAAAAAAAATAGGAATCAACCATTCACGACGCTCTCCAGAAATGTACCTGGCTTTATCTAGTAGTTTACTATATTAGTTTTAAGAAGTTTTTGGATTAGAGTTCTAGAATGTTTTAGGGTTCGTGTTTAGGATTGTTGCAGGATTCAGGGTGCGAATGTTGTTTGAATTCGGATTTTCATTCGTTTTAGGATTGGCGTTTGCGAACGTTGTTAGGATTGGTGCTTTTGAATTAATCTGTAAGAAAACTTGTTATTTATCTATTGATTATTCCTTTTGATGCTTCGACGTCGTTGAGGCGCCACCTGAGGCCGCGCGGGGCAGTCGGAAGCGGAAGTGGTTCTGCGCTGAGTGAAGCGCTGCCGCACGCGCCGCGCTCGGCTTTTGTTCGACGTTGACACTTGATTGGCGTCGACGCGTCGCTGGTGACGGCTGGAGTCTAGGCGCCATCGAGTGACGGAGCCGAATGGCGTGCACGGAGCGTCCATTCTGGAAACTGTCTGTTGCACTAAATGCAATTCAGAATGACCTTAGCTGGCCTGACAGCTTGAGGGTAGTGCAATCTCGGGGGGGGGGGATTTAAATCATACAAAAACATTAGCATTGTTGAAACGAACTTGTTTGAAGAAAATAGTGAAATGTAAAATTAAGCTTTTTCTAATTAAGTGGCTTCACTTTACAGTTTCCAATAGACATCAACGCTGCTATATCATCATGAATTCCTCTTTCCGCCGTTTATCACTAGTTGCCTACATTTAACATACAGACATCTGTTGATTTCGTACAAATGTTCTTCTCACTGTCCATATCTTGTGTGTGTCATGGGGAAACATTCGCAATTCTTCCGTGTCTTCGTTAAAACTTCATCCTATTTAATTTCTATGACTTGCTGGGTGAGAAGGGTACTACAAATTCTTGGGTCTACCCAGGAAGTGGCTCCCTGACACTACTATAAAGTACACCTACCGGAATAGGACCATGGGTAACATAAGTATATTCAGGACAGAGGTCTACCCGGATCGGGGAATAACGTAAAGCGCTCCACTGGGCAGGTCGTCCTAGGGAATAGGGGGGGGAGGACTCAAAAGGCATTAAAATTTGGAATGAACATTCGCTTAAATAAACTCTAAAATGCCGCAAGTTGTTACATGGGTCCCACAAGATACCTCGGGCAATGATAAGGACGCGTCGAAGAGCTACCTCGGCGTCTTATTCGGGAGTGAAGTGAGCTCTCCACTGGGCAGGTCGACCTGGGGGCGATGGGACCCCGCTTCGATCCCTGATGGGTCTGAGATTTCGACGGGTGGCAGCCAGGCGATAGTCAGGAGATACGGAAAGCATTACCCGCTGTAAAACCTTACAGAATGAGTAATAGAATGTGCTTTTCAATTGACGTGACTTTGTTATGAGATACCAGCGATTTGTTCATGTAACGATGTAATAATTAGTAATCCAGGCCAAGGTTAGTTGTCATTGGCAGTTGTGGAAGGCCTCCGA
Organism: Teleogryllus occipitalis; assembly: GCA_011170035.1. NCBI lineage: Eukaryota > Metazoa > Arthropoda > Insecta > Orthoptera > Gryllidae > Teleogryllus > Teleogryllus occipitalis. The sequence continues at coordinate 42,478 of BLKR01004540.1, read as the reverse complement.
ATGAGATTTGTCGTCGCCACATCGCTCGTGGGAGAGCAGTTGCTGAGAAGAGCCACCGCCGCCTTCCGTCGGTGTCTGCAGGGGAATTGATTTATCCTCCTGCCTCGAGGCTGTTGACCTTTACGTCGAGGACTCTTGAGTGTTTGCAGGTCACACGCAAACTTTGAAGTTAGCGGTATTGTTTCTGGAACAAATTACATTTAACTTATTAATAATTGGTCTTGGAATAATTCTTAATTAATTTTAAGGAGTAAAGTAGGAAGAAAATAGATTTTGATGTTTTTGAAAAAAATCTTAAATGCCGAAACTTTTGGAAACGTGTTAACTTGTAACATACTACACATTATATTATTAAAATGTTTACTTTTCTGAAATAGTTGTAAAGATGGAGTGATTCTGTGTTGTTTAAACTTTCATTAATATTAATATCATGATTAGAGTACAGAAGTTCTTTTAGAACGTGTTTTAATATTTTACGAATACGCTGTACTATTGAACACCTTTTGAAACGTTGATGAATTTATTTCTCATAACCTTACACAAATCCTTTGAACCTTCATTTTTAAAGGACATTAACGTTTTTGTATGTATTTCGGGTATATATGTGTTGATGTTTCTGGAATTACACTTTCAACCATTGGCAATTTTCTGAATCGGTTTCTCCTAATTGAATAGCGGAAAGTGAATTTAATTAAATATACTTATAATGTAGTATCACTGTATATGCAAGCTGGGAATATTCACTTATTTTCAGATAATACATTTTCAGCGCATGTCGAAGGGAGCTGCTTCATTTCCTTTGAGTGGAGTCGGGGTCGCACCCACATCCTGGGAGTGAGGAGGGTCGTGCGAAGGGAAACTAATTATGAGGAGAGTGGGTGTCACTGGGAGGCGACCAAATGATGGGAAAGAGCAGGGCAGCCACCCTTTGAGTGGCGCATCCCCCTGAAAGGGTTTTTTAAAGGGGCGCCGCCGCGGGCACCTCAAGCGACCCCTAGGCCATCGCCCGCGCGCGGGGCGCTCCGGGAGGGTCGACTTCCGAATGAACTGCTGCTGAGGTGAGACGGATCCAACGCGTAACTCGCAGATTCGGCAAATTTCGTTCAGCCTTAACGCAGAGTTAGGTTGAATCTATTGGGAATATGATTAAATTGAATAGAGAAGTAAAAATAGTTATAAATTTTATGAAAAGTTACTTTTGTTTGTTCAAATTGTTGTATTCCACATAAAATAGAAAATATTCAACGATGAAGTTTTATTTATTTAACAATTTGCATCATCAAACGTACGAGACATTTCATTGGATAGTACGGCGTACGGATTACCGAATACCACGTGACTCTTCTCGCATATACGAAAATAGAAGGTGAATAAATGGAACACATTTACGGACCAAAGCATAATCCTATCTCATCATTCTCTCAATAAAGGGAATATTGGCAAAACATTTATGGCAAAAGGCATTATTGGCCCAGAATCTGTTACAGGCATATTTACTCTTTCGGAACTACACAATAAAAAATGTAACCAGTTCCTTAATATCATTATTAAAATAAATGTTTCTTTCGTATTTGTATCTCACTACTGCCTTTAAGAGTAGAAACTGACTCGCAGTAAAAGAGGATGTCCCGTTCAGTGCAATTTGCATGTGGATTATAATGCTGTCTCTCTCCTCCTCGCTGCTCGCGCGCGCTCCAGCGGCCGACCGCGGAAGCAGCAGCCCCGCCGGGCAGATGCCCATTCTGAGTCTCGGCTCCTGGCTTTCCCTCGCTCCATTTTCCGCGCGTTTTCCCTGCAGAAATCGAAACGGAGTCGAAAGCTCTTTAGGCGCTTTCGAAACAGGAAGTAAATCGACAAGAAAATGTGTTGTGACCGTCAGAACTTTCATTTGTTTGATGGGAATATGTTTTGTTCCTCGCAGGAAGCACCGGCCAATCGCAGAATTGCGTAAGGAGGCGAATTGTGTGGGGAGTTTCGTTTTGTCTACGCAGCAAAGATGTGAACGTGTGTGATGTGCCACTGTCGCAGCTGACTGACTTCAGCGTATTCCTAAGGCGGCGCATCATTTGGAGTACTGTAGTTGATTAAATAAATTTATGAAAGTTGAAAGGAAAGCGGAGGGCAGCTTACTCAGAAGTAATCAAGTTCATGTACCATTTTTACTTTATCGTTTACCTTCGTATATACGGTGTAATATATGTAGTATAGAGAAAGTTACGTATGCTGTGGAAAATTGATTTCGTGATTTCAACGGAAATTCGTATTTGGGGTCCCCTAATACGGAAAAAGTTGTTTTTTTCAAAACTTCCGTCCGTCTGTCCGTCCGTCTGTGAACACTACTAACCATGCGTACAATCTTTTCCAAATTGAATAAACCCCTGTCCATTTGGCTTTAGTTGAAGCTTTGAAATTTTGAAAAACATTCTTGAAAATGTGAGGGTACTTTACCTGAAGTCACTCGGGCATTTTCAAAATTTTCTCAAAACTGCTTAGAATAAGTTTTTCTTCAAATTTCTTCTGAGAAAAAAATATATTTATTAAGGTGGCATAGGACCGATTTTCACCGTTATCTTTGAATTTTCGAAAATACAAAAGTTTGAGTTTTTTCAGCGTCTTCCTTAAGCTATAAAATTGAAGAGAGATTTTTCTATCCAATGAAATTTGTGGTTTAATAAAATTTCATTGTCATACAGATTTTTCTTGAAAATTTTAGTAGTTTTCGTGCAGTTGTGCGTGAAATATTTGCCATTGTAAAAAATAACAAAAACAATTTTTTTCAAGACTGCTCCAAATTTTTTCTTTAAAAGTTTTGGTAGGATTATTGACAGGCCAACTTTATACGATGACATAAACGCCGTATTGCTATATTTTTTCAAAAATTACAAATTTCTTTGTTTTTTCACTCACTTCGGAAATATTTACATTAGAGACAATTTCTTCACATTATTATACTTATGAGTACATGTTCTTTAAATATTGTCATATAAAGTTTCTCGACAATTCTACAGTTTACAGGTAAAATGAGCTCAAAATTACGCATTTTCATAAATGCTCAAATGTCATTTTCTCCAAAATAGCTCCAAATTGTTTCTTCAAACTTTTCCTAGGGATAGTGGTAATGGCACTGTTTATTATGACGTTATGTTCATTTCGGTGTATTTTTTTGTTTTTTTAAATATTAAGCACATATAATTTTATTTAAATATCTCTCACGTCGTTAATATGCACATTTGCTTTGAGTTATATACATTACTGCATTTGTGAGTAAAAGTGCTTCAAATGACTTTGAATGATGTTTTTCAAAAAGTCAATAGATTCCTGTGAAAAAGTTTCAAATTTTACATTCACAGTAGTGCTTAATCGCCATTTTCTTGTAAACGGCTTAAAATTTTTCAATGTAATTGTTATGTAGGACCGGGATTTACTCTTTTTTAATAGTCTTGAAGTAAAATTTCGGTTCTATTATTAGAAAACAGAAAGGTTGACAAAATGTGAAAAAAAATATTTATTATTTATTTAATAGGTAATTATTACATACAAATTAGAGAACGTGATGCTAAGTGGCTAGGCCGAAGGCCTTTAAGCCATTACAATACCTACATTCTACCGCGTTCTAACCTTTCATATTCTGGTATTCATCCCAAATGGTCTTTTCATCGCATCAATGCCGCGGAAAAGAGACCATAAGGTACGGCTTGAAAAAAATGAACTATGGGCGATGATAGATGGCAGTTGGAAAGCTAGCAATAACGTAGTTGCCAGCTGAAGAAATTCGTCATTGAAACTGCATGGGGAGGTCTGATGAAGATGGTGACTGATAAAGGTGGGTATAAGTGGGGGTAGCGGAGAGGGTCAGTTGTGGGGGTGAGAGCGGTGGGAGATGGAGGTGATGGAGATGGGAAGTGAGGATGGTGGGATGTGGAGGGTGATGGGAGTAGAGGGTGGGTTGGTCGAAGGGTGGCGGTGAAAGTCAGCGCCACTGTAGGGTGGGCTGTGGAAAGGTTGTAGCTGCGAATTTGTTGGGAACTTTTTCTTTGTAATAGGCCGACTGCATACGCCAACATTCCGAGCATTAAACATTAAAACGAAGTAGTAGTTTTTCTTGCGTGAATGCTAAAACTATTACAGAATGTACATGTATTGAAGTTTATCGTGAAAATAGATTTTATAATCATCTGCTTAAAGATTATTCACCGTTGTATGATTACTTACTACATCGTAGAGAAAGTAAGTTCAAGACAAATTAGAAATTCCTCTTACTAGTGATCGGGGAACAGGATAATACTTGTGGCGGGGAACACAGATTGTCACGGTGTGTTCCCCGCCACAGCGTCAATCTCTGCCCCCTCGGCTTCGTTCTAATACCATGTTGCCTTTCTCCCCTCTTTCATGACATTTGTATATACACATTCTATTCTTCCTCGGATTTTCGTTTTCTTCCCTTCTCTTCCTCTTCCTGACATCTTCCCCGTTACTGGCTTTGGAGTCACCCGCCTTCCGCTTCTCTGTCGGAGCATCTTCCACCTTTTTATTTTCCTCGTCTTCCTCCGTTACTGTCTCCACCCTCGACAGCTCTACTCTTGTCCTTCCATTTGGTCTTTACGTAGTGCGCTGCGTTCTCTTCATCTGTCTCCACCGCCGCCCTTCTACCTTGTGCCTCCGCGGAGCCGTAAACCTCGGATTCCCCGCCCCCTCTCCCTCTCTCCTGCTTCCTCTCACCCTCCCGGGCATCCCTCTCCCGAAATGGCGCTCGTAAACATCTCTTGATTTGAAGCTGCGCCTGCAGAAGCAAAAGTCATTCGACAGTTGGACCCCCTCGCACCTCGCATCATTTCCTCTTTCTGAGCGACTTGGCTAACATCAAGTAATGACATCTACGGCACTCTCACTTTGGTTAAATAGCATGTGATGAAATAATCTTTCAACTCTTCATGTGAATTCTATTAGTGAGAATTTATGACTTGTGACTCATTTGCTCTGCAAGTGAAAGAAGCGTACATTAACCATATGCCATTGTGCTATAAGTTCTTGTCTCTAAATTTTTGAATGGAATTGCCGAGGATTTTTCGTAAAAATATGTTAAGACGTTAGTTTGCCTATTGTATTTAAACGCTTTTATTTAACATTAAACATATACAGTTAAATCTTGTGTAAACATTTTTTCTATTGATAACTAAGAAATATTTGGGGTCTTTATAAATTCCTTTGCCAGTAGTACATCTGCCACCGCCTCCTGCATAGTGCAGTTGTGTACTTGGCTCCGCCCGTAACTGTCACTTGTGGTGACACAGGGCGGTGCTGGGTGTCGCGCCAAACTGCACCGTCGGCGACGAGCAAGAGCTTTGTCTAATATCTGTTAGCAGCAATGATCACTAGGCGGCTCTGGGGACTTCCTCCCATGAATGAGCCTATGCTGTAAACTTTACGGCCCTTTTTTGTAATATCGTGCTTCGAAGTATCACTTGTAACAATAGAACCTGTGCGCACTATTAACTTGAATGAAATAAAGAGGTCTACACTTAACATACGTATAACACACACGTACAGATCAGATAAAGTTATTAGTACTTTTTTAACATTAGGAGTATAAACAGGGAATTGAAGTTTTGAAATCGACACCAAATTCAGTAGTGAAAAATAACGTATACTGCAATTCACAATACTACAAGGATAAAAGATAAATCAAAAATGGTTTCTAGTAGTATCATAGATTCTTACGCTACTGTAATTATACAAAAGTCGTTCCAGCAATAAATACTCGAAAGCGAAAGAGCAAAGGCCGGGTAATGCTGTCATCTTCCGCTATTCTGCGTGTAGCGGAAATTTCTTAAAGGGCACTCACTTGCGACAAAGCCACAAAGCAAAGTAAATTGATTCTTGCTCGTCACTACACCGCTATTAATAGTCTGCCGCAGACAACGACTAGAAACATGCTCTCCTATTGGCCCTTCAAACGGGACGATAAGACCAGAATACAACGCTTTATGATTTCTCTCTTGTCACATGATACCCTATTAACATCAAGAACAAAACTAACAGCACACACTACTAACAGTTATCTCTAAAGAACACTTTTTACAAATGACTCTCTCTCGAAACTTGTAATGGCGCTCAGCTGATGAATTGAGACATTGGAGTCGTGCAATTCATTAGTTCTATAATTAAGGGGATATAACTGTGAACGTACTGCTCATTCTTCTTCGCTGTTGCACTGGTCAAGTCGCTTGCTGGATCAGGTGACTGTCCAGCACCTACTCATTTTATTCGTAGTGTATCGAATGATTCTGGCGTCGTTACGCAAAGATATGAAGATGAGGGAGAGCAACGCTCGCGGCGCGTTGGGCTCCCTCGTTGCTTGCTCTGTGCTTTGAGACGTCAGGCGGTGCCAGCCAGCGCGCCGTCAGCGCCCGTCACCGCCAGGAGCGCGCGAGTCGCCAGCAGAAGCTTTTCCACGTGGCGCCAACGCCGATCTCACGACCTGCAGCAGTCGATGTCCCACAACCCTCACCACCCGCTCCCCGCCCTTCTCCTTCCCACCTCCCGCTCCCCGCCCTTTTCTTTCCCTCCCGCTTCACGTCCTTTTTCGACCCTTCCCTATCGCTCCCCATCCTTTTCCGACCCTCCCCTTCTGTTCCCACACTTTCCGATCCCCTCTCAACAAGAAAAAAGGTTTGGCTTAAAATGCTCATATCTCCTAAACTATGGTGAATGTTTCAATTCTGGAGGCAAAAGTGTCTTTCAAAATATTATAAACTTTCAGAAAACACCATTTCTCTCATTAAGACGGAAAATGCGGCATTTAGACTAATTTTCTCATTGTAGTAATTTTTTAACGTCTCTTGCGCGCCCTCTCTCTTTCTCTCTCTATTTCGCACTCCCTATCTCTCTCTCGCCCCCCTCTCTCTCTTAATCACACACACACGCACACGCACATAAGAGACCTGCAGCAGAAGTGTCCCATACAAAGGTTGTGGTCTTGTAGAATACATTTTTATGCTTTTGTAACTTATGAAGAATTGACGAACTCATTGTAAGCTACGCTGGTTCCTTCAGCTGCAACCCAAGACTTTGATAATGATTAATGAAGTATATCTCTAGCTCAGAGTTAAAAGATACATTTACCTTGTTTTTCAGAACAGTATAAAGTTTTTTGCTGTCTGAATGGAAGTGAATATGATGCCGGGACCCAAAATATTAATAAGATATTTTGAAGATTGTTTGCAATATCATCGGGAAGAACTATGAAATTGGAATAAAAATGTAAGAATATGACAAAAATTGAGATAGTGCTCTTTATCAAGGGTTTATAGATAAATGAACCGGGAACACTTTCATATTTTTATTCTTGTTCATATAGATCCCCAACCAGCGTGCAGTTTGCGATTCGTTCTGTACGGAATACGCCCGATAAAATATTCGGTAAATATGACCTCAATTACTGTAGAGCGCGTGGATATATTCAGCCTTATAAGCAGAATTGGATTTCCTAGAATCAATCTATTGAACCTCCGCGTACAATATAGCATCGAGCATATGAAAATGCTTATTTATAAATTGCAATTAGCGCTGTATAACGTATTCTGGGAACTTAGCATGTCAATGAGCAAGGGAAGCACGTTTGAAACTTGTTCTATTTTTATATTTTGGTTACCTCGTCCCTCATACGTGTAATATTGAGGAGGGGGGTCTTGCTGGAGATCGCCGCGATCTGTGAGGAATGGACCGTGAGGAATGGACCGTGAGGAATGGCCTGAATGAGAATGGGGATTGGGGATGAGGACAGAGTGGGACACGAAAGGTTGTAGCGTGTTGTTTATGGTACTTCTGCCGCCTCCCCTTGAAACTGATACGAGGAAGTCAGTGAAACGATCGATCAGAGATGCTGGGCGCTAGAATTATGGTCCAGACAGGAGCTGAATTCGAGCCAGATAAGTAAGTAGGCTCCAAAAGGAGCTTTCTTGTGCCTTTTACAGCCTCGGTCCCAATTACATTCAATTCTTATGAGTCTATGGTAGGTTTTCAGTTTCTTTTTCCTTGTTTGCTTTCTGTACGTGTATTTCTGCAAAACTTTGGAGTCTTTAGGTCCTGCAGCGTTCGATTTCCACCTAGCACTTCAAGGACTGGGATTTCGCTTTACCTGTATGGACCGTTGTGTGATTTTGCCACATGATCTCCTGAGCTTTACAAAAGCTAATATTATATATTTTTCTCATGCACTACATTGTTTAGTGGATACATATTTTTCATATATATTTAACATATTTTATTTCAAAAACATTTAAGCTACAAAATATTAAATTGTAAAAACTTTTAAAGAACTTGAAATAATGGGGAAAATATAGAGGAATAAATGAAAACGTCAATGTATGATTGTTAGTTTACGAAAATTTAATGTGCATATTAATGTAGAAAAAATTAAATACTGTTTAGGCATAATGATTTCTCACACCACTTTCCATAAACTAACTTTCACACAACACGCAGTGGATGGTAGGTTGTGACATCAGCTTTCTCTTTGGAAATACTGCCTGGTCACATGAAGAGGAGTAGCTGGTATTTCTATAAACCGTGAAGGGGAAGGTTTAACATTTTCAGACAATTTTTCAACTCTATTGTGTAAATTTGCAATGTACTTCTAATGGAGAACATTTGTTAGAACTATCTCAGTAGTTCGTTATGTATTGTTCTACTTTGTTACATTTTTGAACTTCATCTTCAAAACCTTTATGGGATTTTCTTCAGTTGTAATGTATTCTTACCTTTTATTAAAATACAGTACGATATTTTTTTCTAATAATTTATTAGTTTGACGATTCGATTCTAAGAGTCGAAACGTCAAATAAATAACTAGAAAACATAATATTGTAGTGTCCATTTGTAGTGTCTAAATACTTTTACTACTACATGAGATAGATGTTAACCCATTTCTTAAAATTTTCTTCGGTTATTTAGATTCGAAGGTTGAAATCACTACTGTTTTAATCATAACTTTGTCCTCATCACGAACTCATTCTTTCCATTATTAGAGGTACGTGGACTCCCTATTGTTATTTATTTGTCTTTTTACAAAATTACAGATTCCGCCATGTATTTCCTCTCAAGCTCTCCGAAATTAATTTATTCCTAAAATATTTACTGTATAGAACTAAATTCTCTATGTTTTTGTTTCTATTCCGAATTTATTGTACCGTCTGACTTCTTCTTCAACACAAGTGAAATTTGCGACCTAATTATCGCAATTCTGCGTTCTTCAGTTGCCTTAAGATATTCCCAATATGAGCTGAAACATTTGGTATTATTTCTTCCTAGATTTCTTTCTCTTCATTAGCATCTGTAGTCACGCTATAGTGCCTACAGTCTGCACTACTTTCCACCCATTTTGGTTATTACTATCTTGTTCCTCCCGGTCATCTCTACGTATTCATTACAATACCCCAAGGGGATGAACTCTGCCCCATTTATTTCAGTGACGTTAGTGAGGTTCCCTATTAATTTATTAGTGATATTAGTCCCATTTTACTAGGTAATGATAATTCTCCTATTATGAGGATCATCCCACTGAGAAAATAGAGGGATATTCTATATAAATTCCCTAAAATGATCACTAACATTTTCCCTGTCCCAATCGTTTTTGTATTATATTGATCTCAACACGTTTCACTATGATTATCTCGACCCTTTCATATACGCAATCAACTCTTTCACAACAGAGATCATTTACCTGCTTTTGCTTCTGTGAGCATCTGACACCCAGCGGTGATCACCTCCGATTTATTAACCCCCTCCTCAGTAACGAGTCAATATTTGCTGCTATTGGCATCCGCAATTTACTCGCTTTAAGTCCTTTATGGAGACGCAGGCGAGACGGGTAATGAAAGGGGCACGGGGCCACCGATATCTGCATTTCTAAACAAGTTCCTAACTTCGTTATGCAGCTCTTAATTCATGGAGCTTGCCTCAAACGAATTCCTCGCTTGTTTGCCAAGATGCAATTAATTCCTTGTTGAATAACTCCTTAAGTTGATTCTGCCGACCATCGATAAGGCTTCTTAGCATTTTTCTTCGTCAAAGGAGAAAACACGACGCGAAAAACTCTACTTTTGTAACATTTGTGGCGTGTGCAAGCGCTTATAAATTCGCTGATAGAATCTGCTGCGATTATTGTATCACTCGTATCTCTACAGTATCACTGATTATGATATTTTTGGATTCTTTAGATATTGTTATTAAAAATGCTTTGTATACAACATGTATGTTGTTACATGTTTTATAAACTGTAGTATAATACAAAACAAAATAAAATACCCTCATTTTACACATTGGTTGCAACATAATTAGATTATTACAAGTAATAGACTGAACAGTTGATGCAACTTAACCCACAAATATTCTTTTCAAAGCGATATTGGTACAAAAATGTCTTTATCTCTTGACGGATAATGGTAACTAAAATAAAACTAAGCAAGAAATAAATGAAATTACGTATGAGAGCCCCGGGCACATTCAACCCTTGTTGCACGAATGCTGCAGCTCCATGGCTTTATGTATTCTAATTGTTTTGAGTCATTAACTCGCCGATACTCGCGTTATTACAAAAACTCAAAAAATTCTGGATTTTTCAATAGCGTTGACGTTTTCCAACGCACGACGTTAGTGCTCGTGCAATACCTACCCGTATGTTTCAGCTCGGCGTCCGTCCGTCGTTCTCGCCACTTCTGGGAAGGGAAACGATCTGAGAAGAGACGGATTGTGGCGCGTCGTGCGAGATATTTTCTCATGCGGAAGCAATGGCTTTATACTTCGATACGATTATCGCATCTACTCTCCTCCCAATATATTCACTCTTTTCTGTGTCTTGAGTGCTTGCATGAAAGAACAGCTTCATGTCCCATTTTGATCGTACATTTTATTCCTGATATCATAGACAATTCGTATAGATTTAAGAGGTGGGTTTCGCGAGACAATATATTCATATAGTTGGAAGAGGAGGAAGATCAAAATTGTGTTTGCCAACAAATGGAGGGGAGCAACCAAGGGAAAATATAAGATGCGCTTATTGTCCAAAGACAAAAAGCAGGTTCACGCAGTATTTCCGTCATATTTGCTCCAAACACCTCTGTAAAGAACACACAAGAAAAACTTTGTTTACGATGACCATTTTTCGGACCCACATGTAATATCAGAACATTGTGTAAGCATAACGCTACATTTTATTTTATGTGCTTCGAGCGAACACAATCTGCATGGCTTGTGTTTGGTCACGGCTTTGTTAGAAAATATCTAGCATTTATGATCACACAGCAGTTGCGACCGTTCTCAACTGTTTGAAGCGTCCACCACAAATTTGAACTCGTTTACAACAATGGGCTGCCCCCTCCACACGCAGAACCTTTTCGCGGCGCGATCGCAGTGAAACAAATGAGGTCCACTGCAGACAACACGCAGGACGGGAAGTCGGACCCGAACCCCGTAGAAGGCGTGTGGTCTCTCCAGGAGAATCTTCACTCAAGTGTTCAGCTACACATGAAACAACTTTGCGGACATAAAATAGTCAATTGTCATATCGAGTGTAATTGAGGTATACGTAGCGTGTAGCTTTATCGCGTATTAATTAAAATGTTTAAATGTGAGTAAATCATCTGAACAGCATTTGTATTGCTCCAGTAATTACATGTCAAAGGGAATAAACTTGTAGTGCAATTTATCTATTTATAATTGGAAATGAAAACAGTCCTGGTAACCCGCAATCCGTGATTACTACCTAAATGAACTATCAGTGGGCTACAGACTTATCTTGCACCAACAAGAAATTCGTACAGTCCACTGCATCATCCTTAACGTGCAAGCGGTCTGTGCAGACGTGGTTCTGAGAAAGGTTATTTTGTTTATTTTTTATTGTATTCTATGATTTGCCTTTATTAAATAAATTTGCTTCATGTAATACTTCGTGTAACGACTGTGCTTTTGATTAAGTGCTTATTATAAAGGGACATTATGAACATGTATGTCACCTTTCTGCATTATTACATCTGTACATGTTATAGAACTCAATAACAAATCATATCGGAACATTAATGAACGAATTTGGTTATAAAACAATAAACACATCATAAGCAGCTGTTAGATAAACTCCAACACGCGAGTAATTGCGTAACAAAAATGTGCGCGAGTAATGGTGGGTTAAGTTAAATACACTATCACTGTAAAACTTCTCCAATTGTTACTTGCATGAGAAATTGATATTACTGGGGGAGCGGTTGAATCTGACCCCGGACCCTAGGCAAATTTGACCTCTGTGCGAGGCACTTTCGCCCTCTTTATAAATTTGTTGTATGTAATGCTCTATGTTACGAAGGATTTATACAGCTGAAAAGGGGTCAAATGAAGTGAGGCATGTGGCAAAGAGAAATACTGAATATTCCTAACAAAAATGTATTTTATTACAAAAATTGGAACAAGAAATACAAAAGGGAAAACGTAATAGTTAACTACACTCCATTACCAAAGATTTAAACTTATAAAATTGAAGTTTAGAGTAAATACATTTCCCAAAGATTTCGAAGGAATAAGTTTTGCTACTACGTCAGATCTTTCGACGCTTGTCTCATTAGGAACATTAGGAAAACTAAAAAAATTTTTGACTGTTTTCTAAGGTATTTAATTTGATATTCTTTCGAGTTATAGTTTTCGAGAACTCCGCCTTCCTTGTATTCTACAGTTCTACCGGTAACAAATCGTACTAGAAGAAAACTTCCCTTCACTATTGCATCATTTTTCGCATAGTAAGTTCCACATTCCATCATAGCAAAAAACTACTCACGTACACTGATGTTTTACTACATTTAAAAAACATACAATTAATTCTTTTGAAAATGAAAAGTGTTATCTGCTATCTGGGATTCTCTTTTCTGTTTTGTTACGTCAAACGATATTTTGACTTAGAGCCTATTTAACTCGCAAAAGACAACATTTTAATACGTAGTTTAGAATGTGTAGTAACTTCTTGTGAGAACTGTGTTTTTCGGAAAGATGTTGCCAAATAAACAGCGACCTGAAGCGAAAATTTCCCCAAAACGTCCAAAGACCTTTCGTGTAACGCTGATGCAGAAACGGCGCTTTCCTTTCTACATAATTTTAAATGTGTTCCGTAAACCGGGGCCGAAAGAAAATTCCCTTTCTGCGATGCCCAGCACTTCCTTTTAACGTATTATCTTAAAATATGTATAAAATATGTTAGGTTTCGAAATTTTCCTTTCCAGCCTGTATGTTTTCAGTTTGAGAATTTTGTTTTTGCTGCATTCACGTTATTGCGAATTCTCCTTCAGCGCCCGACTATGTGAGTGAGCTTTGACTAACACTTTGCGGTTTGTAAACTAATGCGGAAGGAATGGTATTTTAAATGTTTAATGTTTCTGTGAATTTATTTTTCATCACGTTCATTCTCAATGGATTCGGATGTCATTCTGTTTCTGATATATACCCCCCCCCCATGTTACCCCTTTGATAATTTGGCTACGTTTACATCGTTCAACGAGATTCCGTGACAAGGGATTAACATAAATCACGAGCTAATTGATTACTTATTTGTTGTTAGTTATGAATTACAAATCCATCACTGCATTCTGCAAACAACTTCAAGTCCATCATTAGAGGGACGGCAGCCGTTAACTATGGGTCTCGGCGGCCCGTGTCTTAGTGGACCGACTGTGCGCCTTCCAGAGCTGGTGCCTGTGTTCGTTCACAAGCGCTTCCAAGTAGAATTTGTAGGAGACAAAACGAGTTTGTAGTAGATTTTTTCGGAGTATTCCATTTTGTCTGCCACTAGGCATCCCACCGTATGGCTGGTCAATCATTCCCCATCCTATATAATCATTAACAAAAATCCCGCTAAAGATCCAAGGAACGGCTCATCCCAGACGATAACCGAGGAAGCTGCTGAGAAGAGCGGCGGCTTCTGGCGGACTGGAGTGAGAAAGGAAATGGTGGGGGTGTGGGAGGCGCCCCCTCCCACACCCTAGTTGTGGACGATGAGAGGATGGAACGTCAGGCGGGGCGAGGTGTACAGCTTCATTGAAGCAGGTCCCTGAGGTGTAAAAACAGATTTTAGTTTTTTTTTATATTTTAGATTAAAATGGCAATGGAAGCATCATTTAATATTCATGATTGAGAATTGTAAAATTGCACACGGACGTACTTATTATGTATTGAGTGTGTGAGTGAAGATCCATGCGATTTACTCGAAGCCTATCTTCCTCCATTGCTCTTCTGGAGGAGATTTTGTTTGAGCAGCCAGCTGGCGCATTTCCACATCAAAAGCGGCCATCTTGTCTCCTCCGCTGGGAGGCGCCTGCTTGTGGAGCCTTGGGGAACGCCGACCATTGTGCGCGCGAGACAGGTGGCGCTGCGATCGGCTTCTCCACGGAATTAAAACGAAAGGGGAGCGCTCTTTCATCGCTCCTTCAGATTCACGAGAATGCGCTGTTTTCTTTTCGGTCACTTCTCATTTTTCTCTTTTGCTTCCTCTTCTGCTTTTGCTTTCTTTTCTCCTTTTTCCGTTTCCTGTTTTGTGCTTCCTCTTCCTGGAATCTGATGCCGTTTGCCTGAATCTGTTCCTTCTTTTTTGTGCTTCCACAATAAACCCCACCGCTTTGTCGCGATAAGTCATATTTATACATAATATAATAATAAAAATAATAATTATTAGTAATAATAATAATTATTATAATAATAATTAGTAATAATAATAATAATTATAAATATAATTATAATTATAATTATAATTATAATTATAATTATAATTATAATTATAATTATAATTATAATTATAATTATAATCTGTGATATTTTTGAAGGCTCTTTTAAAAGCTTGCACAGCTATGTTTACTCTTTAAATTAATCCTACGTATTATCTGAATTCTAATGTTGCTTTCTTGAGCCTGATTCTTTCAACAGCACAGTTTAATAAAAAATGAATAAATTTGCCTTTTTTTGTATTGCCACTTTTCCGTGTTAAAGAATAACAGCCCTCAGAAGTCGGTCCTTCAAATAGTAAATTCTTAACTTTCCTCTGGGAAACAGAATTTCGAAGTACCTGGCCGCTGGGCGTTTTAGTAATAAGTGAGGAAAGTGAAGTTCCAGAAACATACTTTTCCGTGTTTGGAGCAACTCACATGAATGAGTTAGGAGCTGGCGAGGATTGCAGAGCAGGAGGCGAAATGCAGTGCTTGGACACCCATGATGGCCAGTGAGTGAGGGTAGCGAGGCGACTATGGAATGCTGTGAACAGTGGGTATCGAGCAGGGACGAATGGATAGTGGACCCATTTCGTTTCAAATTCTTAATTACTCTGATAATATTTGGAAAGTATATTAAATGTAATAGGCAGATAGCGATAAGGGTAAAATTTACGTTATCGCTAGAAATGTGACGTGCGTCGAGATGGTGTGAAGTGCATGGAAGTGGGAGCGACGTACGGAGGGCTACAAAGGCACGGACTGCAAAGGCCGAAGGTTTAGCACTAACATCTCCAGAAGTTCTCCCAAAATACTCAATCTATATTCGCAGCCTCAACATTTCTATAAAATTTCTTTGAGACATGTTTAATCATGCTGATTAAACATATGTAACTTAATAAGTTATTACCGCAGGAATGTTTCCGACCAACCAGGCGCGATATTTGGAATGTTGACTGTAACCCGAGCAATACTTTCATAACAACACCTTATAAAAACAAAGAAATCATAATGGAATAAAAGAATATGGAATAAAAGAACTCACTGCCATCACTAGATATAACAAACGTGTTTCGATTTTTTTAACAGACAGACTTAAATTATTAACGGTTTCGAGCAGTTGAGTGACTTTGTTTGATTTCGGTTAGTGTATATAATAGTAATGTATAATGTAGTATAATGAGTGTAATGAAAATAGTGTTCCACGATTCTGTTGTTTAGTATTCTTTTCGTTAATATCAGATGAATATTTTTAAATACTCTGCTAATCGTGAAACATTGTGCAATAGATTTGCTTGATGATAAATGTGAAGATTTGAACCTGTTTCGTCCCAGCAAGTGATTCCGGGCGAAGAGACGCCGAAGCGGTTGCAGCTTCTCGGAGTGAGGAAGACAAATGCCGGGCAGCGGGCGCGCGCCCCTGAGCGACGGCTCCTCTCCCTCCCCCCCCCCGCACCGCTACCGTGCACCATTCCCTACCCTACAAGGCATTTTTCATTCCATCATCGTATTAGTGAAATTGGATTCCCCTGTAGGAGACCAGACGTCATTACTACTGTTAAATGCCTCATTGTAAACAATGCAACGTAGGATCCGTTGCATCCGTAGGATCCCGCTTGCTCTCTTACTCCATGGCCTCTGGATGCTTACTCTTTGCGCCTCTGCGCGGTGCGTGGGTGAAGAGCGACCTTCCCCTCCCCTTCCCACCCACCCCCTTCCCGCCCCGCGCCCGCTCGTGGCGCGGAAGAATGAAAAACGACGCGGGGAAGAAGGAAGCCTCCCATTCCCTGAAGAGCAGAGGGCGGACGCTCCGTTTCCTGATTTATGCGCCTCCAAATGCGCAGATGCGGAATACATTTCTCAATCACCTGAGATGAAACGAATACCCTTGATGTAATATGTGTTAAGTGCATAAAGGGAGATTTGCCCAAAATAATATTCTCTTAAAAACAGGTTTGATAAATATATCTCAGAAAACTATCCACATGTGTAGTGCAGTGCTGGCATTGAACAGATGAGATCTTTCAGGTCTGCGCGTGCGCGGAGGCTTCGCCATTTCTACGTATTCTCTTTCTATGACCAACAAGATCGTAGTTTCGGGGTTTTGCAGACTAGCAGCATTAGAAATCTTTATAAAACACGGGTTGCTTACGCATTTTCTAGAATTGAGTATATCCACTAACTTTTTAAATAAATAGAGCATGTTTTTGTAATTACTTTGTTTAAAACGTATTTTGACTATGGATTGAATTATAAATTTACAGTGATCAAATATACAATACACAAATACACATCCTTATGGATTTACGTAGCTTTATTTTATCACAAGTCAAAATATTTCGCAACGCGGAAAGAAAAAAATTCAGAAATTTTGGCTTATGTTTTCGCATTGCGATTGTCTCTGTGCCATCGCTCAGAACAACTTTTGGACCAAATCTGTCACGTACTGAACCACTTCCAGACAAAAGTATTCTCCCTGCAAGAGAAATACAACTGCTGAAATTCGTGGACAACTCAAGAAAAATAGATCGACTTGCACAGCCATCCTCATTTCCACTCCAGTTCACTGCTATATAATTCTGGGCTAATACTACTAAAAACAGTTATACTTCCACTAACTGCTACAGCTATACTGTCTCATACATAGACAAATCTGGAGGTTTTGATTTAATATCACCCGACCAAACCTACAATCATGTTGCGAGGAATAGTTATTATTAGATTTGAAAAGTAGAATGCTCTGATATTGAAAATTAAACCAAATTAACTAGATGAGAAATAAAATCCGTTCCGTCTTTTCACATTTTGACAAGTTATCTTTGAAAATGTTCCACTTATACATTGTTATTGGGTTATGTTAAAGTGACGTTTTGAACATTTTCCTTTATGCAAGCGATGGCCTTTCTTCGAGTCATCCATATGTGGCAGGATGGTTGGTATTTTGTGGCCTTCCCCCTCGGTGACGCCGCTGTCGCGGCGAAATCAAAACGAATGAGCATCGCGTCGTAAACTGTTTAGAAGGAGCGCGCTGGGGGGGTGGGGGTGGATGACGGGCGAAGCGAAGTTTATAGCTGTCCGCGCATGCGCAGATGGAATTGCTCTCAAGACGCGCTAGTGCGGAATATGCGTGTGCTATACTGCACATTGCCAAGCCCCGTCCAACCACATTTCCTCTCGCCACACCTTTACCAGATACATTCTGCCTCTCCACTATCAAGTCTCATGGGCAGACAGACGAACTAACATTCGCATTGACTAGTAGACGTTTTGTGTAAACCAATTTTTTGATATCAGGGGTCCACACCTTTGGATTCCAACTACATAACGTGTTAGAATAAGTTATTTTTCTCATACAGGTACAAGAAAATACAGTTTTTGATATCAGGGGCTCTTAATACGAGTTTGTATGTGTAAAAATCGCGGTTTTTTGTGAGAGCAATAATTTGTCTGTGCTACGTTTAATCAAATTTTTTCGTTAGAGTTCTTAGGTAGAGTTATTACAGCACGTTTGTTCAGAGTTGCGTTAATTGTTTGTGATTATTCCATTACGTGAGTCAGTGTAACTTCATGGAATAGTACGTGGTTTTGACTTATTCGTGATTGGGATGAAGTAAGTGACCTAGACGAACAGAACTCTGAGATAATTCGCATTGTTAACTCATCTACATTTTATAAAATTCTACTCCACTTTCCAGAGGCCATTTCTAGAAATATTATCGGTGAAAACTCTTAATTCTTCACAAATTTTACTTGAATGACAGCAGACGTGAAGCCTGTCCTCGAGGATGGGAAGGTTATGGAACCCCTAGAGATCTCTAAGAACAAGCGAGAAGTAGCGGCCAACTCCGTTGCTCTGTTCCGAGGGGGAGGGGCGTGGCTGCGGCGTCAGCGCCCTCTGCCGCCGCTTGACGAGACAAGTGGCTGTCGCCCGCGCAGCGCTCGCCGCCGTTTGCGAGAAAGATGCGGCTTCTGGCGCAACCCTTAACGAGGGCGCTCGCCGGGAGAGCGAGCAAGGCCTCCTTAATGAATTGGCCGTGGGGAGGGGACCTGCACAAGATAAGGCATTCCATGAAACATTATAGTTCTTGAGGAGCTTTTTGAAGTAGGAAATTTAGATTTCACCAAGTACTTACCCAGTAAGTAATCCTGCAATTACTTTATTCATGTCGATCAGATTTCAATAATTTATGTTGAAAATATAATTAAAACACAAGTATCATGTCATCAGAAAAATTAAGTTTTAAATCTTTTTGTTATTTCAAAAACCGAATTATTTGTATCACTACTCTAGTAAGATTTTGTAATGGATGAAAATCTTCCACAGTTCCATAAGCAATGTAACGATTTTCCATCGTTGTAAATGTACGAGCATTGACAATGTGTTAAGTTTTGCAGGCACGCGTGTGTGTCCAAAATAAAACGTTGTTTCGAATTTGTCTAATGGAGCCTGCTATGAACTCGTGCATGAACGCAGACTCTACGACACTGCCGAGCGTGCAGAGCGCCGTGCTGCGGATAGGGTAGGCAACCCGCTGAACGCGTTGCATTGTCGTTCCCAATTTGCGGAGCTCTTAGGACGAGATCCCTCGCGTAAAGCTTTTGCGTATCCCGCATGAGATAACAATATATCACGGAGAAAAGAGAACTGGCTACTCGTTTTTCTGGTATGTGTAAAAAAGCTACTATGTCAATATTCCGGAAATTATAACGCAAAAAAGAGGAAATTTAGGTAAGAAACTAAACATACGGATTCAAATAAGTTCATGACTGTATCATAAAATAAACTTTAGGATACAAAGAAACAGGACATCACAAAAGAATAATTCGTATTTAAGGATTCGTCGGACATAGCATACCTCTCCTGAATTAATGTATTTGGACTTGGATTACGTTGCTAGGCGTGAAAGCATATATACCAATAGAAGTTATAAAATTAGGATCAAGTGTATTTTATCCAGTTCATTGAAAAAAATCTATAGTAAATAGAATTCGGATGTCTGTTTTGTTTTGCTACCACAGTAAATGACAACTTCGACTACCTTTATAAAATCCTCGGCAGCGACATGTAAAATTCCAAAAAGATTGAGCAACCGCCTCCCTGAGTAAATGGATTGCGCCTATAGGGCTAGTACATTGTAACCACCCTGTCAACACATAATTGCGTCACTGAAAGATCATACGTTACCCGTAGTTTAGCGCGAGATATGTAGATATCCCATAGAAATTTGTAATACTCATACTCTCTCATGCGTGTTCACACGTACGTAAATGACACAAAACAAAATGTATTTCCTACAGAGTCATTGAAGGAAACATGAAGTGGATCGCACGAACACCCCTCCCGAAAAGTGCCAACACACGAAAATACTCGTGGGGCATCCAAATACCCCTAACATATTCGGGTATATTAATACTGATTCAAATGATATTCGTAATGAAATAGACTGTATTTTGTTTTTGTCTTTACGTAACTATTTGATTACGCGACTTATTTATTTATTTACTTATTAGAATAATTTTATAAAATCCCACCCGCTTTGCCCGCTCTGCCATCCGCACAACTGCGGCCGCAGTGCTGCTCTCTGGCGGCTGTTTTAAGCAACAAGTTAACGCGTCAATATAGTTTTATGGCATCATATGGAATCTCAAACCGCTTTGCGTACTTTTTCGGCTCTCCAGAAATGTTTTGGCCAAATTTGGAAGCAATTACTTCTGTGATCTTTTTATAAGTTATTATTTACAAATACTTAGTATGAAAACCACATCCATACATCTACAAGCATCATTTTAATGAATTGATGTGTTTCAGATTGAGGACAAAAAATGTTTGTAATAAATCATTAATAAGACTCTATCAAAAATAATTATCAAAAATCTCTTATCATCCTTTCCCATACTTAACACTTCTTTTCTTCAGTATACTACTCTTTTATACTCCCTTCTCTTCTCGTTAGATCCTGAATATTTTTTACTTCACTGCTCTCTCAGATATTTTAAATAATCTCAAGATAAACTAATTATTAGAAATCCCTAATCGATTGTATTATTCAATCAGTGTTTGAGGTTGAAAATTAATTACAACATTGTTCTTGTGAAAATATTCCTTATTTCAACAAGTTTTCTTGACATTTCGAATAGATGCCTTTAAAAAAACGCTACCTACTAATCCTTTCAAATTATTTTCTCGAAATATTGATATTGCCCGATCAACCTGGATGATATCGCAACCCCTTGTATTTCATAGGAATATTTAGATTTTTAGGGCACGTTACATGCTCTCTCAACATTTACTCATTGTTTAAAATACGACTCAAAATTAATTGTTTATTTTTCACCTATGGAACAAAAACCGTGTATAAAAATTGACCATGACTCATTCTCTAAAATTTTAAGAATTGCAAAAGTTAAAAATGTTATTCCTCTCCGCTGACCTCTCCTACAATCCGTCTCCCTCTCCCGACTGATGCATATGCGTGCAGGTGCTGCTAATAAACAGAGAGTAAACAACGCAGCCTCAATCCGCGTGGGCGCGGGGAGGGGTGGGCAGGGGAGGGGAGGAAGGGAAAGGGGATGGTGTCGTAAAGACGTTGACGCAGAAGCCAGAAGGGCTCAGGCGCTCACTGCGGAACCACTTTGCAGAGGAGCCCTTAAGCGACGATCTGCCGCCCCCACTGGCACAGCGGCAGTGGACAATAAAGATGTCTAATTGCAAATAAACCTGTCTTTGGCGACCGAATGGTTCCGGCAATAATTACCCTTTAATAGAGTTGGCCGAAAACCGTAGTAGTAGCAAAGAAGGGCAAATTTTGCTTTCTTTTCGTAGTCTCTCTCTCTCTCTCTCTCTCTCTCTCTCTCTCTCTCTCTCTCTCTCTCTCTCTCTCTCTCTCTCGCTCGCTCGCTCGCTCGCTCGCTCGCGCGCTTAAGACAGCTGGATGAAAAGAGTTCTTGGTATCAGTTACACTATCCTAGAAAGCCCTGTTGATGGAGAGCAAAGTGTAAATAGACATCATCAGCCACCATCCCGTCAGTGTAACGGAAACGAACGTCACTGTACGTTAATTCAGAGAAGAATAAAATGAATTTTTAAAGTTAAAATAAAAGAAATAAAACACTTGGTGACCTTAAATATTTTCCTGAAGTAAGGTGTACAGGATTGGTCAGTAGGAACAGAAATCTTTTTAACACACGCGTGTGTTTGCCAACGTTTCGGAAAAAATGTGTATTCCCATCCTCAGGGCTTGCAACACCAGCAGAGTACACAAACTGTTAATTAAACCCGCACATATTCTTTACATAAGGCACCTCACGGAATGTGACGACCGTACGTGCACATTTCCCACACCCACACACACCACGACCACTAATGGTAGAAAGTGCACGGGCATGGTAAAAGGTAATGGTGATAACTGTGGAGTAATTAAATACGCGAATTCTATTACTGATGTGCTCAGTACTTTCCGTGTACGTAATAATCGAACTCGATTTGTTTCGAAAATTTGGACTAGCATTCATTTTCATGATAAGTAATGTCAGAGAATAAGCTTCATTTTTCCTGCTGTTCCCCTCTGTGTGCTGTCCGGTGGATGTGAAAACTAATGACCACGCGTACAACGTGCACTCGTATAGCGACATAATTCGTATTCCTCCGTGCAGTTGCGTATTTACAGGTTTGGCCGTGGAAATTCACGTAGTAACAAAGTTTTTAAACCTTAATGGCCGCTGAATTCCTGTTTAATGGCGCAGTTATTAAATTCGCCGCGGAAGAAGAGTCGATGGCGCGGGTGGAAGAGCGCGCGGGGCGTTATTCACTTTTTCACAATAGTTGAACCTCGCGATTCAAGCCATACAGTGCCATCGACTAGGCGTGTGTGTGTATTTACGAGCGTGGAAAGCGAAAATGCGTTCCCAACGCAGGTGAAACTTGATTTTGGGGAGTTTTGAGATCACTTTCGTTTCATTGCTGAGGGAAGGAAGTATTTAATACGTCTCTTGATTAAAACTTGTAACTTATTATGCCAGAATTGAAATGGTATTGGTCTGTAAATGTAATGAATAATACAATTCGGAATCTACGTCACAGTCTTCCATATCGATGAGGTTTCTTGTATTTTCTCTGGTCCATTGGGAAAATGCTGGAGTGGCTCCTTGTTTTGCTTTTAAACATAAATGTTGCTTCACTATGAACTCTTTCTTTTAGCTTCTTTGCTGTATGTGGTAGGAGTAGAGCCAAAGGTCTGGGTTTTTGTGCTCTTTGCGATACAATAAAATCAATTCTCTAGTTCGTTTACTCTGGAAAGTGCTTCTACAGGTTAGAAGTAAATATTTCTACCATGTTGTTTATCCAACTTTCTTGGTAGCTTTTTTCATAGTTCAATTATATAAGTAAAAATTGTAGAAGGGTAGGGAAAGAATTCTCGAGTTCGGTAAGGGCAGATTTGAGGCTCCCACAGACCGACGCGGAAGATCCGTATTCTACGCGGATTACCGCAGCGGAAGTTTCGCGTCATGTGTTGTCCTACTAGCACGTTTAGACCGGCAGGCGAACGTTCCCGCAACGGATTCGCAGCGTTTAATTGGCGGCGAAATTTGTAACGCAGTCAGAAACGTTTCTTCCGCTGCAGCTCGAGTTTCGTGGAATCCCACCCGTGTTCGAGAGTCTTCGCTCTCCTCTTGGTCGAGCGACCTTGCCAACTGTCACCAAACACTGACTCATAATTGGCGCTCCGGTGTGAACGGTGCCGCAAATTCCGCGGCCGCTTCTAACTCGGAATATTCCGCGCCGCACCCGCTGCGGATCTACCACGCCGGTCTGTGGGAGCCTTTATACTTCCGCCACAAACATACAGTTTTTAGCATTTTCACTACAATTAATCAAATTAAATCAAATTCTGAGTCAAACTTATCTCCTATATCTATATTAAAGTGTTCACTTAAAAAAAATATTCTTTCTAGAATAGCGAGAGTTACCGTTCATCACCTTACACTTTCTCTGCTCTGTCATCAAGGTTTTATATTTAGGTTTTCTCCCAAAATAGTGTTTTCTCGTACATTTTATGTGAAGTCTAAGACCTAAGCTCTCTTTGCATATTCTAGTTTGACCAATATTCAGATGTTGCGGTTTGAAAGTAGTGGAAAAATTCGTATCCTAACTCGGGAAATATAAATTGTATAGTTCGGTTCTCGCCCATGCCACTATTTTCTGGCATCGTCCCTGTCTTTCCGCTTTTCCAACTCTTTCCTTCACTCCCACCCCTTACTCCTCTCATCTAATATTTCTTGTTTTCTCTTCCACCCATTCTTGTGATAAGTTGTCTCCTCAATTTTTCTCTTCTCTTTACCCTTGTACATTCTCTTGTGGAACTCCCTTCTCCATCTTCTAACTCGATATGCATTCCTCTTGCATCTCATACCTCATCCTTCACCTCCTTGTGTTTTCTCCCCTCTTTCACCCCATTCTATTTTACTCCGTTTCGTTCTTCCGACATTTCCTTTCTTTCCTATCGTCTCTTTTATTGTCGTTTCAGTAATTTCCGTTCCGTATATGACTTCCGCGAAACTTGTCAATTTTTAGTTCAGCGAAAAATGTGAAGAAAGTATGGGAATTTTCACATGTACAAAACACTTCATTAACTTGCACAGCTGTAACTCCTACAGCAACAATTCTCAAATACAGTGTGTTTGTATTCACAAGTTGCCGTCTGCGGCGCAGCGAGCGGATGTGGGGGAGGCGGTGGCCTCGCGGGCACTGAGAGGGAGTGTCTGTCCGCTGCAGGGGGAGAGGGGGACGAGGGGAGAGGGGGAGAAAAGCGACGCAGCGGCTCGCGCGAGCGCAAATGGTCGGACAATTAACTGGCGGAACGGAAACGCCGAATCGACGATGAATTAAAGTGTAATTAAATTCATAAAAACACGCGGTCCTTTTGAAGTGTATGATTAAGTAATTAGGCGGTATTTGTTAAGCTTTTACGCCATGGCTCTCGCTTTAAACACCCATTTACGCGGTTACGAACCTCTCTGTCGCAGCAGCAGATGCATCGGGTCAGATGGCGCCACAGGCAGAAAAAAAACCTGTCGCGAGGCCAAAGGGCACGCGCCGCGCCAGAGGGCGTGCATTAAAAAGGGCCTTTGGTCGCTCTTTCCCTTTCTCTCTCTATGACCCTTTACTGGGAGCGGTAGCTCAGTGCATCAACTGATGTCACTGCAGCGCCTCTGACCGGAAGGTCTTAGATTCGAGTCGTGACGGCGGCAGGATTTTCGACACTAGCTTTCCAGCTACGTCGAATTCAGTCACTGTCCGGAGGAGAATTCTAGCGGCCGGCTGCTCTGATCGGTAGTTTTCCGTGGTTTCTCCGACACCAGGCGACTGCCGGAGCAGTACCCTTCCAAACGGGCCACGGACCGCGCGTGATCTGTCCTTCCTCTTCCTTGTCCTATCCTCTCCCCTTACACACACACTTACACTAACATGCACTACACTACCACACATTCCGGGAGACCGGTCGGGAGCTTAGAGCTTGTCCCGGCTGGGGAGGTGCCCCGCTGGTGGGAGAATCTTGGTTAGGGGGAAATCCCACTAGCCGACGGTAGGTCGGCGCCGGATCTCGCCATCCAGCAGGGGAAGATTACCGCCATCTCCCGAGAAAAAAACATGCACTACACTAACGGGACTAATGACCAAAGCTGTTGACGCGCCCGGAAACACGAAAAAATCAATCATAATCTATAACCCTTTCTCTATATCTCTCTCCCCCTGTCTCTATGACCCTTTCCCTACCTCTTTGTCATTCTATTTGACCACCTCAACTTGCACGCCTTGGTGCGTTACGTTTTGCAGGTGACTTGGACATATGTTAATGACAATCCTACGTTTAGTAATATGCACGCAGCCCCCAAAAAATAATGCATTTGTGTGAAGTTGTACGTGGAGCGCCGTTGCACATAACGGAGTATGTTTATATCGGAAAGGTCAAAATAGGTGTTTAATTAACTACTATTGCTATGTCCGGTCCTCTAACCGTACGCTATTTCTTTAGTCAGGAATCGCCCTTGCAGTGTTTTAAACTTACAGAATGGATGCGTTGGTCGATCACGTTGTTTAACATTACGAAGTTACTTGCTTAAAATAAACGTTAGTATAAGTGGATGTCTACGTCGTGGCTGTTGACTCGGCTTCTGCCGGTTGTACTCATCGCGGAATAGAACATTCTGCTCCCGATGTCGCAATTTTGGCCCTTAACTAGATATTGTTTATTCCCAATTAACTCTTTATTCGCGTCAATAAGCTATTTAACACTCCGTGATTTGATTCCCTGCAGCAGAGGGATCAGCGCGACAAATGCAACGCTCAAATTGTGCGTAACTCGGTGAGTAAAGCGGTGAATATTTGATCCATTTGTAAAAACGCGAGGCCGCGTCCGTTGTCATTTGAGGCGACAATCGCTTGACAATTCCCCTGCACGGGATTCCACCTGCAAATTCGAATTTCGAAATGACATTTGACGGTGGCATTGTCCTGTTAAGTGTTGATGACTCATTGATAGCTTTTCTTTCTTTTGTTGTTTAGTCAGCCTTTGAGGACCTAATCATGATTAACAAATGAAAAGCGGAGCAGAATTGGAATTCTAGGTTTTAATTGATCCTCTCATGAACACATGAAACCGCACGTGGAAGTAAGAGCCTACAACGCCACCAGCGTATCATGTAAGCTGCGTAACTTTCGAGCACTGAATTCTCCGCTGTCTCTGCGAATATTATTTTACGACTAAATTTCAAAATACGGAAGAATTAGCCTCTCAACTCGCACGTCAGTCTGTCTTGGATAAAGCTGTGCAAATGACCAAGAACGAATCATGTCGGCCATTTCCGAACACATGCCGAATCACATGGCTGAATCATTTCGGCCATGTTTGGAATTATTACCATTACGGGGATGGACCACAACATGGTGGTTGTTGAGTGGAAAGTGTTATGTGTGTTCATGAAAAAATTTTGTCACAAAAAACTCGGAAATTATGCGTTGTACACTCTTAAGGTGGTTTTATGTGTATCTCAATGAACTAAGCCTCTTTGCCCCAACTCATAAAACTGGGTAGCGAAGCGTCAACCGAGGTATTCAGAGGTTAGGTGAGGTGGTATCGTGTAAATAGAAATTTACTATTAACACAGTAAAATTAGACGTCTCTTGTTCTTTCCCTCTCTCTTGCATTGGAAACTTTCCACCAGCAGTTTGATTCCTGTTCATTACAGATCTCCTATACCTCCCCTCCCTTACCTATTACACATACCGTATATTCCCCGTGTGCTAATGTGCAGTTAATCAGTTTAATGTCACGTATGACACGAATCTGTTTCTACTTCCGACTTTATCCACCAATTTTGCATAATGTGGACTGAAGCCGGCTAATTGGCAAATTGCCCGAGTTATGCATTAGCCACAACAGATACAAAAGACTCAGAGTTGCTACCAAAATAACAGGTGGCGTTCGCCTGAAATTCGTGTTATTATTCATTTGAACAAATCTCAATGTAGTCTTTTAACCTATAAGATGTAGAGGAAAAGAGGGAAGGTAGTGTTATTTTCTTAGGCCTTCACGTTAGTTTGGAAAGTCCCCAAGCACGTCACGACACAAAGCATAAATCCACGCCTCGGGGGAATTCGACCGCAGGCCTAGTAGCTATCTTTGCTGCGGGGACCGCAAAGATCAAGTTATTCATTGGCTACAAAAATAGGAAATTTAAACGCATTACCTCGAAGAAGTCCCGAGTGCAGGAGAACAACCGGGAGGTTCATGAGTCACGTGAATCATGAGGTTGTTTCAAGTACTCCTGCTCCTACAGGGAAAATGATAGAATGTCGGGAGAAGCCTCCTAAACATTGCGTTTTCTACAGTACAGTGAAGGCTCCACCTGCTCGTTCTGCGCCGCCCATGAAGACCTTGCGTGGCCTCCAAGGGTCGCCGGGAACTGCAGACCAATGCCAGCCGTCATCACAAGCTCCCTTGACCCGCGGGTCTGCTCGAGTATCTCCCCGTGAATATCATTGTTGTTTTTCTTTCAGTACATTGTATATGTACAGTGCCCAATGTATGTTTTGATATATGTTGTAAGTTCATTGCGGGTATGTCATACTAACTGCCATTCTTTGTGATATTCTCAGTGTACTAACATATATTAAGTCATGGCATATTAATATCATTCCTTATTTTAAAAACACGTACAAAGTAAATCAATTTCCATAAGGCAATTTTCTCAGTGATCATGCTAACAGCTATTAAAAATCAGCTGGTTTCAAATACCTTTCTAAGGTATTTAAAATTTAAAATAAATAATAATCAGTTATTCCTTGTAAGTTACGTAATCATTTATTCAGTTTAATTATACTTCCTAAATTAATTTGTGCTTTCTAAATCTCCCTATATAATAGATCTTGCCACTATAATATTATACGTAGCTATTTCAGTAATATTACACCGTGTATGTTTGCTTACAAACATACTGATCCTTTGAAAGCTATTGAGGTAAGTGATGGAGTGAGCAGCAAAAACAGGTGATCTACAGTCCACTGCTGAAAGGCTGCTAGCTCTCCCAGAATGCTTTGTATATTAATAGTATTATGTTGTAAAACTCTAATGCGTTGAGTATTTTCGGCAATATAATCGCGTTAGAGTTAAAGTGCGTGTGGAACGTTCCTTGATGTGCGTGGGCGCAGAGCGGGTCCCATGTGCGGAGGCAAGGCCCTCTGAATCGCCAGAGGCGGCGCTGAGCAGGCGGCCGTGGCAGCGCACCTGCACCCCTCCCCTCCCCTCCCCTCCCACTCCTCCAACAACTGCTCCGGCGGTCGCCTCTGGGGACACCCCCCCACCCATCCCTTTGCGCGCCTTGTCCTCGCAGACATCAGTTACCCTTTCAGCGTGTCCTTTGATTCCTTTTCGAGTCCTCAGCGGACTGGGCGGTGGCCGGAGAGGCTTCGTGACCAATCGAGGAAGTGGCTGTTGGGGCAATGAAAATCCTCGCACGGTTTCCTTCGGGGGAGGGGCACCGTTGCACGATGTGGACACAAGGCAGTGGAAAGAGTGGGTAATGTTTAAGAAATCTTTTTTAATGTGATTTAATTATGGAAATATCACCATCAAACTTTTCTGCACAAAACAAATGCCAAATATTTCTTATTTTTTCTGGGGTGTAAAATTTCTTATGTTTTCTTTACACTTCTAATCTAATTGAGGTTGGTTTTCTTTCTTGTAGTTAAATCCCTATACTTATTTTCTATCCGCTTCTATTCGGTTGACACTGCTCATTTTCTCTGTAATATTATTTCTGCTCTTTCGTTCTTTTACGTTAGCTGAGTCGGTTACGGTAGCTAAATGGTGTATCGCTGAAATGCAGTCGAAAGAGCTGTCCCAGAAGCAGTGTTACAAAACTTTCACTTTTCTCTCAGAGCCTTGAATAGCAGGGTTGCGTTTTATACTGATCACCCGGAATAACGCCTATATTTCTAAAACATTTTACACTATAACCTGTCATCTTCCTATTCACTTTCCTTAATCTCTTTGTATTCCCAGTTGACATTTCCTTTCAGTGTCCTTTTTTTTCTCCCCCTTCGTCCCTTCCGCGCTTAGTGGGGTCAGCGAATTGTCTATTCCATTAAGGTGCCGCCTGCCTGCGTGGCTGCCGGCAGGTTGGCTGCCCTGCCGCTCCCCTTTGAAGTCGCTAATCTGCTTATTTAGTCGCTCCGCGCCGACCTCTTTTGTCTCGGAGGAATCCGCCTCCCCCAACTAGAGAGCTCCGTTCCGCAGGAGGCCGTGTAAACGCTGATTTGCAGATTGCCATCGCTTTCCCTCGCGGAGTCTTCCTTTCTTTGGTGCGAGACATTTGGTATTTTCTAGTTTCCGCTGCGCCCCACAGACGCTGACGACGGCCATCTTTGCGAACGTTTGCGCGTTTTGTAGCGCTCGGACAATCGTTGGGCCGTTTGCGTTACGTCAGACATTTAGAGACGCTCAAGGAGAAAAGAAATGTAAATGATACAATCTTGAAAACTTGCAACTATTTTCCAAGTTTTATGAAGAGCCTTTTCTCTTGTCTAGGATGACATCGAGAACTTTTTGTCAGACGCTTTAGAAGGGAACGTATCACGTTGGTAAAACGTATTTAAAACCGAACTAGTGTAATATTCAGCGTTTTCTCTTTCAATGTACTATCAATGGAACATCTTACCTAAAATCATAAATCGTCGATATTTTGTGAACGTTACGTTCCCATTTTACGGTCCAATTGTAATTTATGAAATAAATATAGGAAAGTGGTAAATATCAAGATTTTTGAGAAAGGAAAATATTGACTATCAATCACTAATTTTATCTTTTTAACGTCAAGTTTATTATTTTTAATTTTTATAGTAAATATATCGTGGAACTTGAATGCAGCATAACGTGGATATTCAGACACTTCTTTTTTGTATAGCTTCAACAAGTCAGATAAATTAAAAAGTTATAATTTCATTTTTTTTGTTAGTGCGTGCGTTGTTGTGAAAAGCATTAAAAAACTCAATTCTCCGCAAATTGTGCTTATTTGATCATGATTTAATCATGGTACTGTCCTGGTTCAATAATGCTTTTAACTCTGTGTAAAGAACTCTGCAATTAAATGTTGTTCCTTTAAAACGTGGTAACACGTCACGTGTAAGAGTACGTGACATAGGTGCGATCTTTGCTCGGATTTTTCTGAATATTATTGGTGATTGTTGACACAAATCGCAGCCACAAGGGGGTCTCCCAAAGCCAATACTCAATATCAGCACGTGCGCCTTTCATCTCAGTTATTTTGTAGCACTTTGAATAATGTAAATACTTACAGACACGCGCGCTCAAAAGATCAATGATATTAATAAGTGATGAAATCGCATTAGCAAACATTTATGTCCCTTGTAATGGCTCTTTGTCAATCGATGTGTAACACAAGCTGTTCTTGTTTTTTCAGTAGCAGAATGTATCGATAATAGCTGTTTTGGAACAGTTTACCAATTAAGTTGATGAGGCACTCCAATTGTATAGATTTTACCCATTCCCACTCATACGCTCTTGCGTGCAGTTGAAGGGAGCCGAGGCGAGACGATGTGAATGTGTAAGTGTTGTGTTCTAAATGAAAAGGGTAGCGAATTCTATGTAACCGACAATTTTATTTTCCAAACTTTTAAAATAACAAAACTAAACAATGACAGTATCACTCACATCACCTCGGTGTCACTTGCATCGCCTCGGTGTCACTCGCATCACATTTGCTTAAATTTGTATAAATGTTAACAAATACTACGTTAACATAATATACATGCATTACAATAGTTATTTATACATCTAAAATATAAAAACTGTTGTTGATTCATATCGCAACACTCAGTAGTAATTATTTATTGGCTTCCTCGCGTCCTTCTTGCTGCCCGACTTCAACCCTCTAAGCTGTGACGAACTAACAGTGAGAATTCAGTCGATGTGGAAATAGACAAAATAACGGAATTGTTTGCTATTTCCAATCAAAATAGAAACTTTCATTACTTTTGCTTTCTCGAAACCACTTTTGTAGTAGAGAGCTTAGTGCTGCGCGAAAAACGGCGAATTTTCGGCAGACAACTCTTCTTACTAAATCCAGTTGCTAAACTTAGAACAAAATTCTCGTGATATAGCGTGGTACATCTCGTGAATTTATGTTTTGTGGGTCCTCGACACAAAAAAACGAACGATTGTGCGATTGTGAACAACGCTAGCGGCTAAACTGTTCAGACGATTTTCTCCAAAATTGGTATTCCTCAATCGCTCTAACTGATGTTGTTGTCCTTTGAATTTGAAACAGATATTTTGATTTTGTGGGTACTTTACATGAAATCCCTAAGACATTTTCAAAATTTTCGAAAAATGGCTTGATGATTTTTTAGTAAATTTTGTTGAGTAGAGTAAATGTCGTTTAAGAGAATAACAGTTTCATTTTGGTTAAAAACTGAATTTTTTAAAAACTGTAAAAATTAAATTATTTTTGCATCTTCGTTAACCTATAATTATGAAGATAAGATTTTTCCCTTAATAAAATCTGTACCTTCAAGATATATTTGAAAATATGGTCAGGTTCAATTTTTCGAAAATTTGAGTACTTTTCGCGTAATTTTGTGTGGGAGTAAGTGTGAGAAAGTAGGTGCTGTTTAACACCATTAGTATACTTCTTGCCCAGTTTCAGGAGATCTAAGAAAATCAGAGATGCCTGCCAATTGGTCAGAAGCTAAGCAATTTCTTTCAGTTTCTGTGTGCATTGAAAATTATTTGTATAGATACGTATACGAGATGTATTTTAAAAGTGGTATCTTGTGTAGTTATGGCAAAAGCGTTTTGCTTGAATTTTAAAAACATTGTTTATTTTCCGCTTAAATATGTATGTCAAGCACCGGAAAATAGATTTAGAAGTCGCTTTGTTTATTGGAATTCTAACAGCAACAGGCAGAAAAATTGCTTTACATGAACCCAGGTCCCGCATACTCGGAAGTTGGAAATTTGTGGAAATTGCTTCATAATCCTCTACACATATACACCCCCAGGCACGTTAGCACGTTATGACCATTTATGGTTAATTACTGAGTACTTTTCTGGGCTGCTCTTAAAATTAACTGTTGAATAAGATTAAATGACGGTATGTGCCCTACTCGCGCAGTTTACTTAGAAAATAATTTTAGCCTTTAGAATATTTTATTGTTATTAAAGTACAAAAATATTAAATATGACGATCCACTGAAACAAATAGGGATTTTATTTATTTGTTAAATTTGCACAGGACGTAAGGTTTGTTAAAGGTCTAGCGATTAAGTAAAACTGGTACGGTATACTTTATTGTCCAGGAGTTTTTCAGTGCAAACAGATTTGATTCATACATAACGCCATTTATGAAAATTCCTTGAAACAAAAGCTAACGGTAGAATATGCAGTTAAAACCATATAATCGTCAGTGAGCAAGAAAGAATATTCGAAAGAAAGTTAAAACAAATTGCTAAGCTTGATGCTCATAAGTAAGTGTTGACTGTTGTTGGCTAATATAACATAATGATATGAAGAAAATAATTGATAAAAATGGGACAGTTTGTAGAGTTAATCCTAGCAGACGTAAGGATATTTTAATCGTCATCTGAAGCAATACACTGTAGCCCTCTTAAGTATTTCCATTTTCAGGAGACCAATATTTCACTTCATTTTTACAGTATTCAGACATAGGTCGCTTAAAACCTTACCTGTTCATTAGCATATCTCTGCATGTAGGTGTGTTATTGTAATTCCAGAACCTTTAAACGGTACAAGCGTCGTAATGGTCTGAAGCCAGTTGGAGATTCTGAAGCCAGTGTTGAGGGTCTGAAGCCAGTGTTGAGGTCTGAAGCCAGTGTTGAGGGTCTGAAGCCAGTGTGTGAGCTGAAGCCAGGTTGAGGGTCTGAAGCCAGTGTTGAGGGTCTGAAGCCAGTGTTGAGGGTCTGAAGCCAGTGTTGAGGGTCTGAAGCCAGTGTTGAGGGTCTGCTGCGCCAGTGTTGAGGGTCTGAAGCCAGTGTAGAGTTCTGAAGCCAGTGTTGAGGGAGACCAGTGGGACCTCTGAAGCCAGTGTTGAGGTCTGTCTGAAGCCAGTGTTGAGGGTCTGAAGCCAGTGTTGAGGGTCTGGCCAGTCTGAAGCCAGTGTTGAGGTGAAGCCAGTGTTGAGGGTCTGAAGCCAGTGTTGAGGGTCTGAAGCCAGTGTTGAGGGTCTGAAGCCAGTGTTGAGGGTCTGAAGCCAGTGTTGAGGGTCTGAAGCCAGTGTTGAGGGTCTGAAGCCAGTGTTGAGGGTCTGAAGCCAGTGTTGAGGGTCTGAAGCCAGTGTTGAGGGTCTGAAGCCAGTGTTGAGGGTCTGAAGCCAGTGTTGAGGGTCTGAAGACCGTGTTGAGGGTCTGAAGACCGTGTTGAGGGTCTGAAGACCGTGTTGAGGGTCTGAAGACCGTGTTGAGGGTCTGAAGACCGTGTTGAGGGTCTGAAGACCGTGTTGAGGGTCTGAAGACGGTGTTGAGGGTCTGAAGACGGTGTTGAGGGTCTGAAGACGGTGTTGAGGGTCTGAAGACGGTGTTGAGGGTCTGAAGACGGTGTTGAGGGTCTGAAGACCGTGTTGAGGGTTTGAAGCCAGTGTTGAGGGTCTATTCTCTAAATTATTCCAATTAGTATAGCGTGTTTTCAGTGAAAGGAGTTATGCGTTAGAGACGGTCAACTTCTGTTAGCTTGTGGTGCGCGGAGCAGAACAAGGCTCGTGCTTCCCCACCCGAGGCCTGTGTCGCCCTCACAGCCACAGCCGAGGGGTGGGGGGTAGAGATGGCGACGGTTTCTTTCTTCCGCCCTCCCCCTGCGGCGGGCAAATGACTATATACATCATGCGCAACTCAGATGTATGGAATGAGCTTGTAATTCGGTTAAAGAAATCCGCAGTCCGTTTGCCGGCGCAGGGGCGAGCTCCCACTAGCGCCGACGGCGGCGGCTGCGGTGGGGGCGCCTGGGCGACTGGAGGTGGCTGCGAGGGAGGAAGGGAAAGTGGGATTTGGAGGGCTTGCGGTGGCGCCTTCCCTTCAGCCCTTTGCGTCCGTGCGCTGGGTAGAGCCTCCTGGTATTCCGCGTTCTTCAGCCGGGCACGGAGTAACCACGTATTTCACCTCGCCTACCGAAAGTTATACCCTGTTTCATTGACTTTTGCATCTTTATACATTGGCCTCATTTCTTTTCGTATTCTATAATTTCGGTGTTACGTGTTTGAGTCGTGAAATCCGCACTAGCAAATGCGTTAATGAGTATAGCATTCCCCGATAATTCAAAACACTTAAATATCAATAAGAGTACACCAGAAGATAGCGTGAATGTCGTCTCTGCAATAACTTAATTCATATAGTTCTTTCGAACAAACATAATTTATTTGCATCCATCTCTAAGAGTTCATCTTTGGTAGATTTCAATAGTTCAGTACGCAATTTTTAAATATTTTAAATGGTGCTCCCCTACTGTAACCGAGATCTGCTCTTGATATCCAAAATCAAACGATTGACCATATCATTAGCATAAATTATATTCAATAAATACGAAAGAATCAGTATATCATGGTCGCATTCCACTTCAATTATATTCATTGTCATCTCTAGCTACCATAAAACTATCAGAGTCCACACATTTTCTCCTATAAAAAAAATTAAGATTGAACATTTATTAGAATTTTATAAATAGCAGACCCTAATCTTAAAATTGTATTCACTCGTTGTTTTATTCTATTACATGGCTACAGGTTAACTATTTGTTTTAGTGGCCTCTGACTATCGTACCCGTATTTATTTATTGCTTTGATTATTGAAATGAGCTCTGAGTTTTTTCGTATCGGAGGTAGTTTCGTGAGGAGTTTGTCTCCTCCACCGGTGGAGCGCTGCCGGCGGAAGGAGAAAGAAGCAGCGAGGGAGCGCGCACTGCGGCGCGGCGTCAGGCCCCTCCCCTCCCCCGGGTGATGCACATAATGCAATTAGCGCGAGGGGAGGGGAAGGTCACGTGGGCGCTGCGGCTCAACCCTCAGGGAATCCCCGGCCAACGCCCCTCACTCGAATGCGCGCAGACAGCGGACTTCTTCCCTCCCTTTCCTCCCCCATCCATCCATCCTACCGCCTTCATTTGTCTGTCCCTTCCACAACCACCCTCTCTCGTTCCTTTTCCCCTCCTTCCCCTCCCCTCCCACGGCTGACGTTCACAATACTATTAGCGCGAGGGGAGGGGGAAGTCACGTGGGCGCTGCGGCTCAACCCTCAGGGAATCCCCGGCCAACGTCCCCACTCGAATGCGCGCAGACAGCGGACTTCTTCCCTCCCTTTCCTCCCCCATCCATCCATCCTACCGCCTTCATTTGTCTGTCCCTTCCACAACCACCCTCTCTCGTTCCTTTTCCCCTCCTTCCCCTCCCCTCCCACGGCTGACGTTCACAATACTATTAGCGCGAGGGGAGGGGGAAGTCACGTGGGCGCTGCGGCTCAACCCTCAGGGAATCCCCGGCCAACGTCCCCACTCGAATGCGCGCAGACAGCGGACTTCTTCCCCCCCCCTCCCTCCCCCATCCATCCATCCATCCTACTGAATTCGTTTCTCTGTCCCTCCCACATCCACCCTATCACGTTCCTTCTCTTCCCTCCCACCTCTCCCCTCCCACGGCTGGCATCCACAATGCTATTGTAACGTCGTGGGTAGGGATCTACTCCACAAGGAAACAGACACGAGTGAGGTATATACAATTTATTTACATTAATTTATGTACACTGTTTACAGAACTCACTCTAAGGTGTTTGTCGGCTACCTGCCGCAGCCCCCTTCTCCGAACACGCGCCTTGCGGCCGCGCATGTGTTTAGCCAACTCGGCCGATTTGCAACTTGGCACCTGGTGTGCCTCGGCAGTCACTCTGCCCCGAAGTATCGAGCATACTTCACAGTGTTCAAGACTCGAACACCCACACGTGCCTGCAGCACTTCCGCGCCAGACTTGGCCGGACAAGTTTTGCGGTGTTTAGCCGCGAGGAAACCAGAAACGTTACCCAACCCAGGGCTTCTGCCACCGCTCTTTTATATCCTCGAGTCACATGACTTCCGCGTCATCATTCCCCCCACGCACTCGTCTTGAGGCGTCTGCTTTCGCCGTTGCAAGTTGCACCCGGCACCTACAAGCCCTCTCCCCTTTTGGACTTTCCCTGAAGGGTTGGCCTTTGTTTGGAAGCCTATTTTTGGCTCCCTCATCCCCATACCTTGCGACTTGTCTCTCCGGAGCAGAGAGTGACGTCCATGACGCTACAGACTCCTCTATCCCCGGGGAGAATTTTTTCCGCAGGTAGAAACCACAGGAAAAAATTTATAATGAAGCAATTAATGACAGTTACAATTTCACAATTTCGCTGCTTCACATGTACTCATGGTGGTATCTAATTTAACCCTTTTTACACCATATAACATTACTATTTACAACATTTTTTCTGACTTCATAAATTTGACATTTTAACAACTAATAATAGTTTTTACGCTCTGGACTCTGTCCGTTACTCGTACTCTACCTCTGTTCTCTGATGTATAGTCATTTATTACTCCAATTGTCCAATTAATATACTCTTATATACAACTTTTTCATAGTAATCTTACTGTTTCTTGATGTGATTCTATACAATTTTAAATACACATATTCACTGATACTCTAATTTTTGAACAATCAATATACTCTTATATACAACTTTTTGATAGTACTCTTGCTGTTTCTTGATGTGACTCTATACACTTTTAAATACACATATTCAATGATTCCCTAATTTTTGAACAATCAATATACTCTTATATACACTTTCTGATAGTAATCTTGCTGTTTCTCGATGTGATTCTATACAATTTTAAATACACATATTCAATGATTGCCTAATTTTTGAACAATCAATATACTCTTATATACACTTTCTGATAGTAATCTTGCTGTTTCTTGATGTGACTCTATACAATTTTAAATACACATTTTCAGTGCATCTGTGAAACAATTTTTTACAATTCATCAAATACTGTTTTTCAAAAATACTATTTACACGATTACATTTAGACAAGATAGTTTCCAGTTTACATAGTGAAAACTTTACGTGATGCTATACAATACAAATAGGAGCCACTGAAGTGCAACCATTTACCTAACGAGATCAGTTCAGGTTCATGAAAACATGCGACTTAAAGCGTCGGCATTCCCATTATCTTTCCCTTTTTTGTGGCAATTTCGATGTCATAATGTTGCAGCATTAACGACCATCTCAATAATCTAGGGTTGTTCCCGGAACAATTTCGCAACCACACTAATGGGTTATGATCTGTTTCGATCTTAATTTTCACCTGCCCGTCAAGATAATACCGCAATTTTTGCAATCCCCAAATAATTGCTGTACACTCGGCTTCCACCGTACTGAAATTTTTCTCCACATCCGTCAATTTCCTACTTAAGTATAGAACGGGTTTTTCATCGCCGTTCTCGTCTGTCTGAGCTAAAACTACGCCTATTCCTCTTTGACTTGCATCACATTGTATTTGAAATTGTTTCGTGAAGTCAGGTGCTCTTAATACCGGTTCGCAACATAAAGCTTCACGCAACTTATTAAATGCACTTTCACATTCAGGATTCCAATTTACTGTCCCCTGGCGTTCCTTCCCCCTTAACAAATCTGATAACGGAGCTGACATTTCGCCAAATCTGGGAATGAATTTCCGGTAGTACCCGCTCATACCGAGAAAACATCTGACTTGTTTTTTCGTGTGCGGTCTTGGAAACTCCCGAATTGCATGCACTTTAGCTTCTACAGGGCGCATTTCCCCGCTTCCTACTACGTAGCCTAAGTATTTTACTGACTCTCTACCGAACATGCATTTACTCGGCTTTACATGCAGTTTTGCCTGTTTCAGAATCGAGAATACATTTTGCATGTGTTTTAAATGCTCTTGCCACGAGTTGCTGAATATGGCTATGTCGTCTATGTACGGTACCGCATATTCGCTGCACGGCGCTAACAGAGCGGCCATCATTCTACTGCATTGGTATGGCGCGTTCTTAAGGCCAAAAGGCAATCGCAGTGGGCGATATGTACCAAAGTTAGTTACAAATGCAGCCAGCCTTTGCGCTCTTGGCGTTAAACTGATTTGCCAATAGCATTTCGCTAAATCTAGAGTGGTGATTATTTTGGCTGCCGCCACCGTCTCGATTCGCTCTTCCATGTTCGGTAATGGAAAGTACTCTTGTCTTGATTAATTTGTTTAACCGCCTATAATCGATACACGGGCGAGGCTTCCGACCCGGTGCTTCGACTAATCGGTGACGTATACTCGCTATCACCTACTTCAATAATGCCGTCGCGTAGCATTTTGCTAATTTCATCCCGTAAAATAGCAGATTGTCTAGGCGAAGTACGATAAGGTGCACTACGCACGGGCGTTGACTCATCTGTGAGCTCTATGTCCATTGTAAGCGCATCGGTCAGTCCTGGTTTTTCGGAAAAGATATCATGATACTTCATGATTAATTGCTCGAGTTTCTCTCTGAACTCAGGCGGAATTTTCGTACCTTCGAGCATTTCCTGGAGATTGAAGTCGCTCGCTTCGAGATGAACGGCATATCTGTCAATCTCATCCTCTACCTGTTCGCAGCCTTGGATCGGTGTTGTCACATAGCTGATGTACTCAGTCCGCTGATGGTACTGCTTCAGCATATTCACGTGATACACCCGTCCGTCCTTTTTCCCAGGCAATAATACCACGTAGTTTGTGTCAGAGACTTTTTCCTTGATCTCGCCAGGCCCTACCCACTGTACCGCCAGTTTTCGGGTACGATTTGGCGCTAAGACCAGTACCTTGTCGCCAGCACAAAACGTGCGGTTTACTGCTCTACGGTCGTACCAGACCTTCCTACGTTCTTGCTCGTTCAGAAGTTTGGTGTGAGCTAGTTCACGCGATTTCCGAAGTCTATTCACGAGACGGAATACGTACTCTACCACTGAACTGGGCTCCTCCTCACTTCCGGCAATGTGCTCGTATAACAATGTGATGGGAGTACGCAAATTATTCCCATACACTAACTCTGCTGGAGTAAAACCTAAACTTTCGTGCACGGTAGTGCGCAAGGCAAATAATATTGCAGGTAATTGAAGCTCCCATTCCGTACCCGCTTCTAGGCAGAACCTTCAATAAGCGGTTCATTGTTCGGTGCATTCTTTCCACCGCATTAGATTGTGGGTGATAAGGAGAACTCCTAATCAAACGAATTCCGAACTTCTGCGCGAATTCCGCGGTCAGAACGCTCGTGAAACAGGTGCCCTGATCTGTCTGAAGTTCCTTCGGGAACCCTATTCGGCTAAATAGCTCTAAGAGTGCGTTGATTACAGTCGCTGATCGTAAATC
Source organism: Teleogryllus occipitalis (assembly GCA_011170035.1). Lineage (NCBI taxonomy): Eukaryota > Metazoa > Arthropoda > Insecta > Orthoptera > Gryllidae > Teleogryllus > Teleogryllus occipitalis. The sequence goes on along the minus strand of BLKR01004540.1, from coordinate 2,787 downwards.
CGTTATGGGAATCGCCTCTGGATATCTAGATGCCATGCACATCGCAGTAAGGATGAATTTCTTACCCGACTCGCTTTCCTGAAACGGTCCGCATGCATCGATATTTATTCGTGAAAATATTTCCCCTACAGGTGGTACCATCACTAACGGTGCTTTCTGTCTGTCTCCCGATCTGCCTACCTTCTGGCATACGTCACATGACCTGACGTACGTTTCCATTTCCTGGAAACATCTTGGCCAGTAAAAATACTTGGCTAAGCTATCCTTACTTTTGGTTGTACCTAAGTGCGCATTCGCGGTCTCGTGACACACTTTAAGTACCGTGCCTCGAAACACAGCGGGAACAACAATCATGTCGTACCGCTCGCCTTTTTTACTAAATCGAGTGCGCAGCAACAATCGATTACGTAGGAAGTACGCTTCTTTTGCCGTCTCGGGAACTTCATTCTCGCATTTTTTATAGATTTCCGCGAGCGTACTGTCCTTACTTTGTTCGTTAATAAATTCCTCTGTCGAGATCTGAATTAATTCTACTACAGGAGCCTCTATCTGCATAGAATTTACATTGTCGGCGTCGGCGGCTTCCTCGTCGCCTCCGATGACATCTGCCTCCGCGTCTCCCGTTACCGGTGAGTCGGCTACCTGCTTTCCCTTCGCGTCGCTATTTTGAGCTAATCCGGCGCTCGACCCCGTCTCTGCCGCCCTCATCTCCGGCTCGGCAGTGCCCGTCGCCGCTGCCTTCGACCGCGTTACAACTGCGCTCGCAATCTGCGGCTCAATGAAACCACCTCGAATTTCCTCGAGTAATTGCGCCGTACGATTGCTAAGCAGATAGTAACCGAAATCACAGTCGCGATTCACTACTGCAGCTCTGGTTGTTACCTTCCCGAAAGGCCCTTGCAGTCGGATCTGTGCTACTGGTAGATTCCTAGGTTTCGAATCTAAGGGTTGAAACACCCATACACTTTCCCCTGTTAAATCAGAATCTTCTATAAACCGTTCGTTTACAACATCAAACGACGCTCCACTATCACGCAGAATAATACCGGGCTTCTCATTTATGAGTGCGTGGGACGTAAATGGTTGGAACAGCTCCGCCGCTGTCTCCTCCGCCATGTGGCCAACCTTTTCGCCTTTCTCCGCGCCGCGCTTTGTCGGGCAGTCCCGCGCGATATGCTGGGGTGACCCGCAGCTAAAGCATTTCCTCACGCTGGGTTTTTCAAAATCTTCCCTGACGTCACGGCTTTTGTGCAAAGGTTTCCCGGCGCCCGATACCTGCTTCGGTTTTTCCCCGCTGGCTTGAACTTCAGGCCCTCCGTCCCTTCTCTGGAACGGTTTTGAGAAACTACGTTTCCATCCCGACCTATTGTTCTCGTAATTATCTAATTTCTTCGCGAATTCAAGTGGAATTGCGAAGTTTCCCCACTCGTCAATGAAGTGTTCCTTTATTTCAGCTGGAACTCGCCGTTTCATTTGATCCGTCACGATTAAGTTTAGCAATCCCTCGAAAGTTGATATGCTAAGCCCCGCAACCCATTCCTTACAATAATTATGTAATTCGCGGGCATACACATTCCACGTGGTGTTTGTGGACTTCATGTGCCTCACGAATAACTGCCGAAACTTTTCTGCATTAAATTTATACATTTCTAACAATTTAGATTTAATGTCGGCATATTCGGTCATTGTTTTCCCGTCTTCTAACGTAAGCCATGAATTGATTTGATGAGGAAGTAGCCCCATAAGATTGGCAACCCAATCTTCCTCCGGCACTCCTAACAACTCCGCTTGGCTCTCGAACACGCTTAAGTATGTAGTGATGTCATCGCTATCGCCTTTGAATCGGTCCATAACGTGATTCAACCGTACATGTGTTTGCGTTTTCGCCTCGTTCCCTGAACTTACGCTTCCTGTCGGCGTCTGATTCGCTATCCGGAGTTTCTCTAACTCGAACTCGCGATCTAGTCTTTCTCGCTCTCGCTCTCGCTCTCGCTCTCGCTCTCGCTCGAATTCTAACTTTTCACGCTCTCGCTCGAATTCTAACTTTTCACGCTCTCGTTCTTTCGTAGTCTGACACAAAGCCTTAACGAATTCTTCCTCGTATTGGCTGCTATTTACTATAATGTTTCGCAACTTTACTATTCTGTCATCGTCGTTTGCCGTTTCCCCTAGCTCTCTAGCAACGTGCGTTAGGCACTCCTTACTAAACTGCGCGAGATACGCCATGATGCCTGAACTGTTCTCGAATTGCAGATGGCTACACTTACGTGAGTGGTGATCCTCGTGTACTCCTTCCGGTCGGCTGGCCTGGTATTCGTCCTTCCTGTCAGAGGGATGCCTTCTTCTTGACGTCGGCGCCTTCCGCCCCCCAAGTTTGACTTGCGATTCAATTAAAAACTACCTCGTGTAGCTCGCACAGTCTTACAGCCCCCTACGTTCTCGGACTTCCTAGGATGCACAATTCCCGTTGATTTCACCCACACACGCCAGCTACGCACTCTCGTGCACTGCCGGAACCAGTTCGTTGCACTAGGCCGAAACTGTTACCACTATTGAACTGTGGTGCCCGAATCTTGTGAACTGCCCCATAGACTTTGGTGCATGTTCCGTTAAGCTGCTGCTACCATTACTATTAAAATGGCGCACATACCCCCGTGGGTTTTCTTTAACCGCTGCCACCATTAAAAACTAATGGTGTGCGCTCCCCCGTGGGTTTTCTTTAACCGCTGCCACCATTAAAACTAATGGTGTGCGCTCCCCCGTGGGTTTTCTTTAACCGCTGCCACC
>BLKR01004539.1:0-105204 GCA_011170035.1 Teleogryllus occipitalis | reverse complement strand
AGTGGCGTGTGCGCAGGTGCTCCTGTCGTGGCCGCAGATGTGCTCGTCCATCCACTACCTGCTGGTGGCGCTGGCGCGCTGCGACCCCATGCTCATCCGCGACGATCGGCCTTAGAGTGTCATGTGGTGGCGCGGGGCGAGGTGGGGCGTGAAGGGGCGTGGATGGGTGGGACGTTGAGCAAGTGGCGTGTGCGCAGGTGATCCTGTCGTGGCCGCAGATGTGCTCGTCCATCCACTACCTGCTGGTGGCGCTGGCGCGCTGCGACCCCATGCTCATCCGCGACGATCGGCCTTAGAGTGTCATGTGGTGGCGCGGGGCGAGGTGGGGCGTGAAGGGGCGTGGATGGGTGGGACGTTGAGCAAGTGGCGTGTGCGCAGGTGATCCTGTCGTGGCCGCAGATATGCTCGTCCATCCACTACCTGCTGGTGGCGCTGGCGCGCTGCGACCCCATGCTCATCCGCGACGATCGGCCTTAGAGTGTCATGTGGTGGCGCGGGGCGAGGTGGGGCGTGAAGGGGCGTGGATGGGTGGGACGTTGAGCAAGTGGCGTGTGCGCAGGTGATCCTGTCGTGGCCGCAGATGTGCTCGTCCATCCACTACCTGCTGGTGGCGCTGGCGCGCTGCGACCCCATGCTCATCCGTGACGATCGGGCTTAGAGTGTCATGTGGTGGGGCGGGGCGGGGGGGGGTGTGGAGGGGCGTGGATGGGCGGGCCGTTGAGCAAGTGGCTGGTGCGCAGGTGATCCTGTCGTAGCCACAGATGCGCTCGTCCATCCACTACCTGCTGGTGAGGCTGGCGCGCCTCGACCCCATGCTCATCCGCGGCGATCTGCCTTAGCGTGTCATGTGGGGGGGCGGGGTGTGTGTGTGTGGAGGAGCGTGGATGGGCGGGGCGTTGAGCAAGTGGCTGGTGTGCAAGTGATCCTGTCGCGGCCGCAGATGCGCTCGTCCATCCACTGCCTGCTGATGTGGCTGGCGAGTTGGGACCTCCTGCTCATCCGCGACGATCGGCCTTAGAGTGTCATGTGGTGGGACGGGGCGGGGTGGGACGTGGATGGGCGTGGATGGGCGAGGCGTTGAGCAAGGGGCTGGTGCGTAGGTGATCCTGTCGTGGCCACAGATGCGCTCATCCATCCACTACTTGCTGGTGGGGCTGGCGCGCTGAGTCACCATGCTTATCCGCGACGATCTGCCTTAGAGTGTCATGTAGTGGGGCGGGGCGGGGAGAGGCGTGGATGGGCGGGGCGTTGAGCAAGTGCCGGGTGCGCAGGTGATCCTGTCGCGGCCGCAGATGCGCTCGTCCATCAACTACCTGCTGGTGGGTTTGGCAAGCTTCGACTCCATGCTTATTCTCACGTCCGTGCTGTTCTTCGGACTGCCTGCCATCTGCACTTACACCGTTGCTCTCTTCACCTACCAGTTCAAGGTACGCTACTTCCCTCCACACATACACATACACATACACCTAGACACTTCACTCGTACTCAACCCTTCAAAATTCATCAGTTTTTTTTCGTTATTTGGGGGAAAAGAAAATTTAAATTTTCTCCGATTCATGTTTTTTAAAGGTTTGAAGTCTTGAAAGAGCCTACTTCTTTATATTTAATAGTTGTATATTTAATTACCCTTGTAAAGATCATTTTTCGTCTTTTGTAACAAGTTAATCTTAACAAAAGAAGTAGAAATATTACGACTGTTCCAGTGATGAAATTACTTCCAATAACTTTTAACCTCAATAAATGTAAATGAATAAAACCCAAAATGTACACATACGATAATTTATCTTGCTTTTACCGAGACTTTCAATATATCATGAGAAACTGATAGAAATTGCACTTAAATATTTGCGGCTAAATACTTGATTTCTGCCACTAGCATCCATTTCACTCGCGTATCCGCCTGTGCAATTCAGAACAACATAGTGAAATAAACTCTTGTAATTCCTAATTGCAGTGAATATCACGCACTCGCACCACCCTTATTAAGCGAATTTTTGCCGGTCTGTCCTCCATAATTGAACATCTCACAAATGCTCCTCGCAAATATGTGCCATTGATCTGAAGCATTAATGGAACTTTTGTTTCTGCCTTGCTAGAGTGACAATTTTCTAATATTGTATATCCTGATAATTATAATACAATTATATATTTAAATTATAATTTATATTATAATTTAAATTGATCCTATAGTATGTAATAAATTCTATTAGTATGTACTCTGTCATAATTGTCGAGTGTTTTTATTTAAAATCTCAAAGTAAGGATAGTAATAATAATAATAGTAATAATAATAACAACAATATAGATAACAATTATTATTATGAGACAAAAGTAGCTTTTTTAAAGTAATTGCCTGCTTTTTACAAACCATAATCAAAAGAATGCAAATATAATAGTTTTGCTCTCTAGTGATTTCTGGCTTTAATTATTATTAAAGCCAGAAAACACTGGCGATTTAGTAATGGCGATGTAAAATGCCATTACTTAATCAATGCTAAATCGCCAGTAAATGGCGATTTAGCATTGATTTAATGTAAAAATAATATTTTTTGTTTCATCCATATATTTCTTACTTCCAATTTCTTAATCAGAAAATGTACTAAAAAAATTTGAATCTTGAATGTAATCTAGTTGGATACAGATATTGAAGCAGTTGTGTTTCTAAAAGTTAGAAATATTCCCAAATAAAAGTTGGATCAATTGCTTCATACTCGTATTTTATTTTACCTTAATCCCTTAAACAAGTGACTTCATTGTTTTGTTATAATATTTTGGCCGTAAAAATATCAGATGAAAATAGGCGTCGGTTCAATACGTTTAACCAAGTATCTTCGATGTGAACAACGAGACAGCTCTCGCATGGGAAATAATACAATTTATCATGAAAGTTTTCAGAATAAATTTAAATGAAAATTAAATATGAATCCGTGAAAAATACATTACAAGTGGAATATTAGATGTGATTTACTTGTCACTTTTTCTTCCGTCTTTCTCGCACAAAATGAACACAACTGCAGAATTTAAGTGCGGAATCAGCTTGCACCGAAGCCATTTCGCCGCGCCATTTCATGTCAGCTAAGCGTGGCTCTAGGGCCATTAAACTTTGTCACATCATTTTTAAAACACTGAATATAACATTAAATAGAAAATTAACAAAATGTTATCTATAAAACGTTTTAAAAACAAATATGTGAAGTTCTAGTACTAATATGTGCAGAAAGGTTTTTTGTGGGTAAGTTGTCTGATCCCAACTATAACTCGGAAATGTAGCATAGTACCTTCTTCACTACAATTCGTCACTCTAAGTGCCATGAACTCTCTACAAAAACACTATTTTCTTTAAGAATGTATTGTGAGGAATGTCTTCATTTTGTGGCAATCGTCCTGTGAAATTGAAGAGCTTATTTCCAAATTAACGTAATTTCGGTTTTGTTTCTTTGTTAGTTTTAAGTATCCAAGTATTCTTAAGCCGATTCTGTATCATAAATATTGTGTTCCTCTTGTGTTAAATATTATCTGAATATCAATGAATCCTATCACTTCGGAAATAAACCTTTCAATTGTCGAGTAAACTCGAATAAGCTATTGATGCTTCAAAATCCACAAATAAACTTTTTTAAATTCCTTTATTATGTTATGTAAGCATTATAAAATAGCCATTTTCTCACCAGTAGCCAGAGACGTGACAACTGACATCCCGGTGGTCCCAAATCGAAAGAGATCTAAATGTTAAGTAACGCACACACTCACAATCACACGCATGTAATTCGATCACCAAACATAGGATACAATACTGAAACATACTATTACAACAAATAATCATCACTATAACAGTCTCAAATCATTTTCAACACCTCTGATATCTATTTCATATTGTTTAATTTTGACAATATTTGTCCCAATTTTTTCCAAATAACGGCCTTAAGTATTGATGCATGCTTGGTAATGACGATGGCATCATAATAGCCACTCCACAGTCAAAGCCGAATAATCAACACAAACATGTCATTATCGCCATCGCCAGAGAACAGGTAATCTCTAGAGAGTTTGTGTACCTTCCAAACATCATGGCACCACGGCACGATGATTCGCTCGTCTCCAACGGCGACGGACGCGGGTGAGACACACACACACACACACAGCATCATGCACGACGACTCTCTCGTCTAAAACGGCGACGGACGCGGGTGAGACACACACATACATACACACACTCACACGGCGCCACGCACGACGACTCGCTCGTCTCCAACGGCGACGAACGCGGGTGAGACACACACACACACACACTCACATGGCGCCACGCACGACGACTCGCTCGTCTCCAACGGCGACGGACGCGGGTGAGACACACACACACTCACACATACACACGGCGCCACTCACAATGACTCGCTCGTCTCCAACGGCGATGGACCCGGGTGAGACAGACACACACACACGTCACCAAGCACAACGACTCGTTTGTCTCCAACGGCGACGGCCGCGGGTGTGACACGCACACACGCACACACACACGACACCATACACAACGACTCGCTCGTCTCCAATGGTGATGGACCCGGGTGACACACACACACACACACACACACACACACACACACACACACACACACACGGCGCCACGCACATTGACTCGCTTGTGGGTGAGACACACATACACACACACACACTCACACGGCACACGTATACACGAGAATGAAAAGAAACGTGCTCTATAAGATATTGCGCTTAATTCATACACTTCCAAAATATCACGATGTGTTCTATTGTTCTATTTCCCTGCTTTACTAATTTTTCGCAGCGCGTAATCCCCTATTTTTGTAACATTATGATGCAGCAGACGGAGCAGTCATGCAGCAGTCGGAGCCACGTTAAGTATAAGTGGTCAAAAAATGGTGATCGCATTTAAAATAGAATTCACTGGGGCAAATTTCACTGACGAAAAAATTCTCAACCGTCTAGAACATGTCTACGTCACGAAGAGGTTCTGCGGTCAATTGATTGCTTGCTTCTTTAATGAAATATTCCTGGCGCGTCAGCTACTAAGATCATTGGTGTAGTGCATGTTTTATTGCGGAAGATGGTGGTGATCTTCCCCCGCTGGATGGCGAGAACTGGCCCTGACCTTCGTTGGCGATTGGTGATTTTCCCCACATACTTCCACCGTGGCACCGCCCCAGCCGTGTGGTTTCCCGACAAGTGTGGTATTGTAATGCATGCATGCATGTGTGTGTGTGTGTGTGTGTGTGTGTGTGTGTGTGTGTGTGAGGGTGAGAATAAGACAAGGAAATGGAATGAATGATCACGCGCTGTCCGTCGCTCGTTTGTTGGAGATTGCTGCGACATTCGCCTGGTTAATCGGAGAAACTGTGGGAAACTACCGATCGGAGCAGCTGGCTCTAGAAAACTCCTCTAACTGAATTCGTTGCAATATACGTGACAATTATTTCGATATTGTGGCAATTAATTAGCAATATATCATATGAAAATTTCCATCGAGCTACGATCCGAATTTAACTAAATGTGTGTTGGTTTGACGCGTCAAGCTAACTCACATCCGGTTTCGCCACGAAAATACGAAGCAATTAATTCCAAATTGTGGCAATTAATTAGCTAAATATCATTTGAGGGTTGCCGACAAGCTACAAATAGAATTTAACTTATGTATAGCAAGCGTCAAGCAAGCTCGTTTCGCCTCGAAAATACGAGCCAATTAATTCGAAATTATGAGAATTAATTAGTAATAAATCATTTGTCATGTTTTATTCGAGTGTGCTGACATGGCTGTTCCAGCTCGACACTCCTGCCCGCCTCCACGGAGGAGACCACGCTCTCCAGCATGGACTAGCTGTAGCAGCGCGGCGGCGGCGGGCCCCGGCCAGCGGCCTGCTCGGCGCCCCGCCCCGCGCCGCGCCCTACGCCGCGCCCCGCGCTCTCGCCCCCGGCAGAGGAGGAGGAGCAGGAGGAGCAGGCGGACATCCCCTACGCATGCGCAGCCACGGACGAGCCAGCCGACGCATCGCCTCTGCACACTCTGGCCTAAACAGCCAGGTGTTCACCCAGTGGTCGGCGGTTCACCCTCACTGGACGAACTACCAAATGCGAGCAGTGGCCTATTTCAAGGGAGGTTCCCTACAATACCTGCAAGCTCTATCACTTACCACGATAGCTTTTCGAAGGACCAGTATGTTTGGGAGCGAACATAGACGCTGTAGATTTCTGACAAGTACATAATATTCCAGGGAAGTTATTATCATTCGGGATAATTCAGAAGATTCAATTAAGAAATATATAATTAGACGGAATAATTATTACATATTGAATTCATTAACTTTCTGCAAATAATAACTGGAATGTCTTGAGAAAACACAGTAGGTGTTTTTAGGATTGAAAACATTTAAAAAATGACAATTAATTTGACGTTACCAAAGGGAATTACGGCACAATACATTGAATACAATAGGTACTGATGAATCTGAAAGAGCAGAAAACAATGTTGAAGATGTGGTGCACACCCTTAACTGGATGATAAACACACGCACGATACATTGTCTCTCGCTGACAGTCGAGAAAATGGATCAGTTATCGTTACCCTGTGACATCACGCGTACGCCGGAAGGCATAGGCCACACCAAACTGGACGGCGCCGAAAGGAACCGCGGTATTGCCGAGAATTGGCATTTAACCGTTCCATAAAGTCTCCATAGGAAGCGAAATGTTGGTTGTTACGGTAGATTTTAGTTGTTTGAAACAGTTGGTACTCTCCAATTTCCTACTCGAATGTCGTACGTGTTTGCATATACGAAGTTTTTAAAATTAGTTATTTTATATATGGCAAGAGCAATTAATTTCTGTTTAGAGTAATAATTAGTATCAAATATCTGTTAAATCATGATATTAGTTTTATTTGATTGTGCTCGTTGGTTTCCTCTATTTTCGGAAATGTATATCTGGCATGGTTGGACTCACACTCGTTTTCGCTTCAAAAATACGTGGCATTTAATTACAAATTGTGGAAATTAATTGGCAATAAATTAATAAATGATTTGACATGTTTTGTTGTGGTGTGCTGACTTGGCTGTTCCAGCTTGACGCACCTAGCTTTTGCGGTAAAGCAACGACCAAGGGGTGCACCCGCCCGAGAGCCGAGCCATCTAAAGCTAGCAGCACCCAAAAACCAATCTTAACCAAACAATATCCAAAATTTTAGGCTAATTAAGTGCTATACTCCTGACACTTTTGATTCATTTTTTTTAAATTTTACACTCTATTAAGAATTTTAAATCTGACTGATGTATTATTTCATTTTAATGAATCATTTATTTGCTTTGAAGAAAATATGGGAGTTAATATAGCTAAATTTGTGACAATAACATTCATGTAACTTCTCCCAAAGACAGTCATAGGTTAGGTAGCCAGTGATGTATCGTCACTCCGCAGCATTTGTACAGTCCTTATTTTTAAATCTCGCGCCAATTTCTCTGGACGCAGTGCCCATGAGCTCAAGTAAGCTTGTTACCTTGCCCGCGATCTTGACATGCCTGACTTAGACGATTAGATCATCTCTGCTCATGACGGAAATTGGTGCACCAGTATTTAGAAAATGGGTATTTGGCTTAAGAAAAATGTAAAATTATGAATTATTATGTAAATAAAATTGCGAAATTCGAAGTGAATTGTCTTTTATCTAACCGCAGTTAAAAGGCGAACATTTCACGCTCCCTGTGATATTGTAACGCGTGACTACACTACAGAGTGGTTATATCAGCATCCACCGTCATCCACCGGCATCCACCGTCATCGATGAAGTTCTTCTTTTTCTTCGGCATTTTCCCCTTAGGAGCTTGCCGCTTTCACCGTCCACAACTCTCGATCCTCCCAATCTCGTGGTTTGAGGCCTCCATCCTTCATAGCTTCCTGGATGTATTTTTCCCATTCTAAAACTGGTCTTCCTCTTTTACGCCTCTCAGGTGGATGCCATTTTAAGATCTTGTGTGGCCATCTGTTTTCTGACATTCTCTGAACATGTCCATACCACTGTAGTGCTCTATTTTCCAAGGTCTTTGTAATAGAACAAATTATATTCATCTTTCTCCATATTTCTTCATTTCGCACTCTGTCCTTGCGAGTAAGTTGTCTGCATCGTCTCATGTAGTCCATTTCCACTGTCCTTATCTTATCTCTAATTTTTTGTGTTTGGGGGCACATTTCCGCTCCATATAGTACTATATTTTCTACTACACAATGGAGTATCCTTCTTCGGACATTTTTAAGGATATTGTTATTCCATAATATGCTGTGTAAAGCTTTGGTTGCTTTCTTCCCCATAATTATTCTCGAGTTTATATCTGCAGCACATGTACCCGAGTTGTTTATTAAAGATCCAAGATATTTGAAGGTGTTACAGCTTTTAATTTTGTTACCATTCACGTCTATATCTGTTATTCCTTGTCCAATGCACATACGTCGACGAAGTTATAACTCTTTATTAATGAATCATTGTATTACTACAGTGGAAATGCATTTGGTAATTTTCAGGAAACGGAAATACTTCCGTTGAAATAAAAAACGTGAATAATGGAATGAAATCAAAATGTGTATCATTTTAGTTAATGATGTAAAATTAAAATAATGAGTTTAATAATGAATTAAAAGTTAGAAATTAAAACTTCAGTGGACTTTTAGTAAATACAAAATTTGCCATTGTCACACAATTGAAACTCACGTATGGAAGTTGTTCTTTTCTGCTCCAAATAGTTTCCAGTTCTGGGCGTTTCATACATATTAACAGATATTTTCTGAAGTATTTTAGATTTTTGAGTGGTACAGGAACAGACAAAAATTGCTCCAAGGAACCTATGAACCGTATCTAGTAAAATTTGAATCGATTCTAAAATAGAACCGACAAGTCATGAGTCACTTTACTGTTAGAGTATTGGCAGTCACTACCAAGTATTAATATTAAATTGAAAATTTTGTATAGAAAGGTACCCACAATAAGAATAATGCAAACAACTGCATTTAATTGGACTTGATAATTTTGAAATATTTAAATAATTTAACGAAACGTTTGAATTACAGTTTGCCTAAATGCATCGCTTGTTGCCTTGAAACCATAATTCTAAGGTTTCAAAAAAATCAAAAACATTTTTATAAAATTTTCAATCGCGAACCCCTTGTTTTTTTTTCATTCCCCCATGACCCATCTGTTATGTTCAGAATAATTGTACGCTTTTCACAAACACAGATTTATTACAATGAACCACAGAAAGTACATTGGTCACAATTCCAGAATTCAAAAGAGTATACCATGTCACAAGCCAAAATCAAAAACCAAAAGTCCGGGAGATGTACCAAAAAACTAGCTATGTCAAACCAAGAAATACACCATAATATAACCAAAATTACTGCCGGGCCTACACTCACTTCTACACGGTACGATCTCCTCACTCAAGTTAACTCAATACACGGTTACTAGCGTTCTGTCTCTCTGGCTGGCGGCGCCCGCTTTTAAAGCGGGCGGCGCCGCAGACTCGCTGCACCGCTCCTGGCTCTCCGGCCAGCCTTCCTTCTAAGCTCGGGCGGCGCATTTTCCGCTTCGCCGCCTCTGCCGACTCCCTCGGTCGCCGCTGAGCGCTGCCACCTTGGCGCGCTCTTCAAACGTGGTTATACAGCCGCAAAACCATCCACTCCCATTCTCATGCAGTACTTGTGATACTTTGGTAAAATTTGACCCATACACTCGAGAATTATTCTGGAACAAACGAAATGAGATTTGCATGTACATTAACGCGAGAAGAACACCTTACAAAACATTAGGCATAACTAACGCATTTTATATACGTTTTATTGGGCTGTTTACTTCATTTAGATATGATCATTCAATTTTATCAAGTTTCTTTTGAAGTTGAAAGTTCAGTCCTTCTGTATTAAATTTGTCACGCATCAACAAGGAGAGTGGGCGTCGGCATCCTCACACATTAAAGAACATTTTCCGTGTTATAAAATATGTTTCATTTTCTGTGGGTAGGTACGTATTCTTCATTACCAATGCGTCAATTAACTTCCTCAGTACATGAAATGGTCTCTCAAACCAGCCTTTGTAAACACGATGGGGAAAGTGTTCAAAATGAATAATGTCTGTCCGTCGGTACTTGGCGCGTCAGCCCGTGTACGGACGGACCATGGCCTATCAGCGACTCGGCCTCGCAGCTATGGGTTAAGGAGATACGTGTGGTTAGCACGAAGACATCCCCTCGCCGTATTCTGGTCTTCTCAACCTGAGAAGTGAGTTTTCTCATCGTTACACAGCAACATTTACTGTGACATTGGAAGAAAACGCACATTATAATCTTGTCCGACCGGGAATCGAACCCGAGATTGCGTCATGGAAAGCGAGAACGCTGACCAAATAATTAAACCGCGAGGGTGAAATGAAGTCACAAAACGCAAAAAGTTCCCATCAAGATGCGAATTGACGGAAAATTTCGCCTCTCCTTTGGCAAGAGAGATTGATATCCCCTGCTGGGAAAGTATTAATTTGTCCCTGACGAAGATATAATATCTCCATTTCTAGATGCCTCATTTATGATTTGAAAATATTAAAATGAATGATTCCAAATGATGCAAATTAAAAACAAGATCAAACTTAGTATATGTAACGTCGACTATTGGTAGTCATGAATTGTCAATTGTCAGTCATGAATTGACAATTGTCAGAAATGAATTGACAATTGTCAGTCATGAATTGACAATTGTCAGAAATGAATTGACAATAGTCAGCCGTGAATTGACAATTGACAGTAATGAATTGACAATTGCTAGTCAGGAATTGACAATTGTCAGTCATGAATTGTCAATTGATAGTCGTGAATTGACAATTGTCAGTCATGAATTGTCAATTGTCGGAAATGAATTGACAATTGTCAGTCATGAATTGACAAATAGCATAAAGTCATAAACATTTGGCACATCAGAATGCAAACGACCACAGAGGTTGAAAGGGCGCCGGTCCAATTGTCAGCTGAGAAGGCCTAGGGTTCCCTCCAGACGCAAGGGTGACAACGTGGTGGCCGGGCAGTCCATCTTGCAGAAAGGCTAGGGTGATCACGTGGCCAAACCTCACACGAGCTAGGCAGTTCCCTCCAGACGCAAGGGCCCAATGTGGTGGCCGGGCATTCCATCTTGCAGAAAGGCTGAGGTGATCACGTGGCCAAACCGCACACGAGCCAGGCAGTTCCCTCCAGACGCAAGGGCCCAACGTGGTGGCCAGGCATTCCAACTTGCAGAACGGCATCACGTGACCAAACCGCACACGAGCCAGGCATGTGCCCGGGTGGAATGGGGGAGGGATTCGCTTTCTGGTCCTCAGCTGCAGTCGCCCACTGCGCCTCCAGGAGGCGGGCTCTCCACGGGACACTTGAGTGCGCTACAGCTGCATTCCTGTTTCCGGCGCGTAACACGCTCGGTAAGAGGGTCTAACTAGGCAAATGTATGGACAGCAGCGAGCATATGGTTAACGGGGGATAGAGAAAGCGCTAACTATTCTCAGAGCTTGCACACGCATGTATGTAAAACAAAGTAAATAATCTGTTGTAGATTGATTGATTGATTATTTCGTGTTTTAGGGATCGTCAACTGCTTTGGTAATTATTCCCGTTAGTGTAGTGCATGTTTTTTTCTCGGGAGAAGGCGGTGATGTTCCCCCGTTGAATGGCAAGTCCGGCGCCGACCTACCGTCGGCTAGCGGGGTTTCCACCTAACCAGGGCTCTCCCACCAGCAGGGCACCGCCCCAGCCGCGACAAGCTCTAAGCTCCCGACCGGTCTCCCGGAGTACGTGATAGTATAGTGCTTGTTAGTGTGTGTGTGTGTGTGTGTGTGTAAGGGGAGAGGATAGGACAAAGAAGAGGAAGGACAGATCGCGCGCGGTCCGTGGCTCGTTTGGTAGGGTACTGCTCCGGTATTCGCCTGGTGTTGATCGGAGAAACCACGGAAAACTACCGATCAGAGCAGCCGGCCACTAGAATTCTCCTCCAGACAGCGACTGAATTCGACCTAACTGCCGAAAAGCTAGTGTCGAAAATCCTGCCACCACCAGGACTCGAATCTGGGACCTCCCGGTCAGAGGCACTACAGTGACATCAGTTGATGCACTGAGCTATCGCTCCCGGTCTCTGTTATAGAGAGAGATCGTGTCTCTGAGTTAGCCGTACAATATACTGACAGACCTACAATATACTGAGCATGTGGTAAGTAAAGATGGTCTTCATTTCATGGTTTCTTCGCAGATTCGTTCCCCTCCATTGCTTTAGTTATGAAATCACTCCTGGATAAAATAGACAGTTCCCACACTAATCTCTTATCTTAACACCCTGGATAACGTCCGTCCGGTCACACACCTTTCTGGTCCACAGTTTGGAACAAAATAAGCGTTTTTTGTCGCATCTTGGCTTGTTGATGGAGTTCAGTCATGTTTTAGTTTCCTTCGGGATCATTATTACTTTTATTTTTACTAAAATAGGTAGCATACAGAGACAAAAAGAAATGTCAAAGTTAGTAGATGAAATCGTGTGCATATTAAGTATGAGAAGAAATTATCGTCTCCTAAATTATTTCCGTGGTATACATACCTTTTGCGCCTCTCCACAGCAACCAATCTTTATGAATGATGTCTTAAAAAACATAATTTTACGGAGACGTGATGGATTGCAATTTGACTTTGAAAATATGAAGATTTTGTTTTAAAAACGCATCTAAATATTCATGCCAAATGCAACCCGCAACACTCGGTCGCATATATTGTTAAATGACTCCGAAACGCAGTATTTTAGAGCTTCATAAATTAAAATTTTGAGGCTAAAGGCCTCAAAGAAACGTTCATCACACTGCAATCTATAGGAATAGATCTTTTAGGATCTATAGGATAGTATCTTTTTGAATATTCTATTACATTTTTGCTGGTTTAATGCTTCTCGATTCTACCACACATGTTCTGAGCCTGTGGAATCTGGAACTGTATGTGAAATTAAACTAATTACTTGTTATTCTACGCGACTGAATTACACGGGTGTACCTCTCTGTTTGGTAATAACATTAAAGAAGAGTAGTTAGCATTGACAAGTTTTTTTTAAACAACTGTTTATTCTCAATTTGTTCTTTACATGAACATTTGGTGAATTATCTAGAAATAAAAATAACTTGAGTGAAGAGTTGTCCTTTGACAGCACTTCTCAGATAAAAATTGAATTTTTAAAAATTTAATCCAGCTATTACATTTTTAAATTACCATTGCAATTACATTGTTATTTTTGTTACTATTTTATTTATATCTATGGCTGAGATCTAGGGTTGGTGTCGTTTCAATCTTCTGAGGTCTTCACTGTTGTCCAGGATGTTCACAACAATAATCACTGTAATTTGGGTGGTTTTCAAGTCTTTTTTCGTATTTTGTACTAAATTCAATAATGGTCTGATACATAGTTGGAATTTGCTAATCAGAATGTAATGTACAGCATTGACAAGTGTGTATTGTATAGTTATCAATTACAAGGAGACACATCGAACAAGTGACGGAGTCGGAACAAGTGACTCCGATGGAACAAGTGACAATAAGAGGGGTCTTGAAGAAAAATATATATTACAGGCTTAGAGAGGAGGTGGGGTTTAACATGCGAGAGTTCTCCTACGGGTACCTATGCTAGTTCTAAATAAATCTCTTCCGCTGCACCGCTTGGAGCAAGCTAAATGCCTTCCGACGCGCCCCGATTTGCTGGAAGAGAACTGGCCATTTTTCGTATCCTAATCTAATTAAAAACCTCAGATTAAAATAATGTAAAAACCATCTGGGACGTCGGTGACCCCTCACTGATCTGGAAATGTGGCAAAGCAGGAAAAGCTTCCCGTCGTACGCACAGCGGTCCGGACGTTGCGGCGGTGTTACGTCAGCAGACGGGCGGCTTATTCCCGGAACGCGGTGCGACGCGGCGCTGAGTGAGGTCTGTGTTTGAGACGCGCAGTGCGCGAGGCGATGGGGGCCGTGCGAGTCGCTGTGGGGGCGCTGCTGTGCGCTGCGCTGGCGCAGGGGGCCTTGGCGACCACGCCCCCCTCCACGCCCTTCCACCTCCGCAAGTGCTGCGCCCTGGACCAGCTCCTCAGCGATGACATGAGCGCTTGCGTGCCCCTGGGGAACGACACCCGTTACAAATTTAACATAACCAGCTTCCAGGTGGGTTATCTATGTATTTAAAAAAAATAAGGTATTCTGCCATGGCTTCGTTTAGAGCTTCTACTGAACCGATTGTAGTATTTTTTCCTTTAAATGAAAGAATGTGATATATATATATATATATATATATATATATATATATATATATATATATATATATTGTTTGTGTTGATTCAGCAACATTTATGGTGTAAATTAATTAATTAATTAAATCATTCTTTAATAGTACGTTTATCAACAGTGAATTGTTTTCTTCCAAATAGTGGCTGCTTCATGGTGGCACTACTTGATGTTTTATTTTGATTGTTGAGATTTGTTTACAATTCGTCAATGTTTTGTTTCAGGGTAATAATTACATTGTGGTGTTGACAGTTTGTATGTATTTGCTTTTGTGGTGTACTTTGTAGAGAACATTCGAACAGTGAATTTTTCTCGGTTGTAGTGAAGTAATGAAGTTATTCACAGGTTATGTCGAATTCCGAATCCTTGCCCCCATGCCCCAAAAGACGCAAACGTACATTAACTGAACGCGGGGGAAGAGAAAGTCAGCGTAGGTGTTGTGATAGTGAGGTCATTTCGTTTTCTGTTGGGTCGTTGTCTATGAATTGACAATTTTGTTCTGATTTGTACTTTCCATGTGAGAAAAGTTCTGCAAACCAGTTTACTCTGTGTTACTTAAATGGGAAAATAAGTTAACCTTCAAGCAAAATGCCAGAAGAAATCAAACGGACCCGGACAGCCAAATCCCGGACAGCCAAGTTAATCAGAAATCAAACAGTTGCTTATAGGAGATGACGACACATCAAAACACTTTAGAAATAATAACTGTCAGTATAAGAGTGCGCTTTCTTTTGTATAATTTGGTGCCGATATTACATTGCCACCTGGTCATGGGCCATACGTGTTCAAAATTTTGGGAACTCTACGTCACAGAATATCTTCGTTGTACCCTGAAGATCCAAACAATGCAACGTATTGTAAACATTAGTCTGGGCACAGTATTTTACATTTATCTCAGATCTCACAGTCAAATTTTGACGGGTTCTCACTAGTATATTTTTAAGACAGGCGTTGGTAAAAGCGATTACTTTGAGGGTATGCAAAGCGTGCTAAAGATTCAACTTTTAGCACTGGTGTTCAAAGTGAGTTTATGCTCAAATGCTTAGATCAAATTGAAAATACAACTAACAAAACAAAATACTTTTATCTGGTCGCGTCTGCTTCTACGGACTTTAAAAGTAGCGTAGTGATTTGAATGATTGAATTATAGGAAATTAAAGTAAGACTCTCTAAATAAATAATGTACGATTAAATGACGAGGTAAAAGTGATTTTATTTTGCGAGTAAGGGCATTTTATTTTGCTATTAGGAAATGTTGGATAATAGGCCGAATGGTGCAACATTTCCTACTCGCAAAATAAAATTCCACTCCCAAACTCGTGTCATAACTACGATCGTATAAAAACGTGAGTTTCTACGTGCTGCAATGCGTGTGTAAAGTTGTTTTCTTGTCAAAACATCTGAAAAACGTGTCGTCACCTTGTGTGAAATACTTTCTTCCACGGTGACGTCACATTGTATAAAAGACTTTTACGCGCGGTGTATAACAAGTAAGAAAATAAACCACACATTAACGGCAAAACAACATTAATTTTACTATTATTAATCGCATCCCAATAACTATTAACTTATAATTAACTTCATTTGTACGCAATTATTAACACAATGTATTATGAAATTCATAACATCTCTTTTAGTAGTTTTTTCGTAAATTCCTTAAGAATTTTAATTATAGAGTTAGATACTGCAGCATTCACAGATTCGAACTACGCCTATGGAGTATCAGAAATGCTTTTAATCATTTTTAATTCAGTAATTACAACCACGACGCACCAGTTACACAGTAAGAAATCGTATAAAACCACAATGCTTCGCTATTTCGTCATGAAGTAATCTAGAATAGGAAATGAAACTCGTGTGGCACCATCTACAATAAGGTATAGGCGAAAATAAACAGTAGTGCACTCTGTAGCAAGAATGGATACTTCTTGATCATTGAAGCAGTTGGCTCTGGTGCCCGGTACTGAATCTACTTTTTGGATATCCAATGAAAAAAATGATTTCTATAATATCACATACTCCGCCATTTGCACGCCGATTTAAAAAATAACAAAATAATTGAAGAAAGGGAAGAATCAGTTGGCAAGTATTAAAAAACCTTTTTCTGTATAGTATTTATAAATTATATTCTGAAAACAATATTACATTATCATATACAATACAGGTACATAAGAATAATCTGGTATTGTAGACACTGCACTGGCCTGGGTTTTTAAATAAAGTTTGTAATGTTTAAAATTTTTCAACGGTTTTTATAGGAATTGACCACGATGAACTCCAAAATAATATTAGTTTTCCTCAATTACGTCTAGTTTTTGTGCTATAGATCCTATGACTACTTTGCGTATTGATTTTACCATTAGAACATTTTCTGCTTGTAGAGGATCAGTAACTTGATAACAGACGTGAAAACAATAACATATTACATGAAGGTATTGAGTGAATTAAACACAAGATAGTTTCAGCGCATACTTTTTTAATAGAAAATTATATTAAAAAACATAAATATTGTGGAAAAAAGCGCTACATCTTACGTACTTTGTGTATGCGTTCCTCGTGAGTAATAAATTGAATTATTGAAATAAATGTAACTATTTCATCTTTCCTTTCTTATATTTTAAAGGTTTATACGTAAGACAATTTACTTTATGGAAATGATTACTGAAGTGATTAATGAATGAAATGATTAATGAAATGATTAATGAATTTCGTTATGCCCAGGTTTATCTATTTTCACACACCAACAAAAGTGAGCCATCATATTAATGTCACCGCTACCTTTATACTCCTCTACCTCTGAAATATAAAATAAAGTCTCTCAACATTAATTATCTTATAATTTAGTCGTGCAAAACTAGTATTATGTTACTCTTTCCTTCCCTCCACACCATAGGTATACCAGAGAGTAATTTCATTTACGATTCCCTTGCGGAGCAAGGTCTTGTCCTTATCTCTCAATTTCATATCAAAATAACCGTCATGTCTGGCCTTCACAAATGCTGTTGTTTGATCTTTGCCCTGGCTCACATATGTTGTAAAACATATTTGGGTCATTTTTACATTTTCTATTCGTGTTAAGCGATGAAAATTATTTATATTTAACATGTACTACCCTGACGCAATTATATCAGTTTGTCTAAAAAAATATTTCGCATTCACATTAATATCTAATAAAGACAACAAATTTCAAAAACAAATTGTATTGTAGAGAAAAACTGGAACTGATGGGGAAATAGCGATTGAAGATTTGAAATCAGGGTGAAAAACGCATAAAGAAACAAAACATTGCAGACCTAAAAAATGACGCAGAGCGGTGTTAAATTACTCTTTAAACAGATCTTGACACATAAATTTACATATCTGTGTTACACAATTATCTCCCAACGTTTCAAGGTATAACACAAAATATGAATCCCTTTTATTTGTAGTACAAAGGACATAAAATGGTTTTATAACAACATGAACTGCAAGTTGGATCAGATGTAAGATGCCACTTTGGCACCTGTAGTGAAAACATAATATTGTATTTGAAAAATATAAAGCAGTGAACAAGACACTCAAATTTCTCAAGCAGTATGCATTACGGATGTCACATTACTGCGCATTACTTTTACAAAACTATGCCTTATACAGTAATTAACGAAACTGGTGTATAAAGAGATGCATGAATGGTATCTTCAAGAAAACGAGCGACGATAGGAGCGAGTTTCTTATATACAATGAGTGCAATTATACCCTCTTATATACATGTTACGTTCATAATTTTTTCGTTTCCATTTACGAATAATTGAAATTTTAAAAAATTCAAGCGCATCTTTTCCACTCGAGGTAAGCCTTTCATGACGTAATATTGCTTCTGAAAAAGATAATAGGGCCTTACATTACTTTTTTTTCACGTCATATTGGCAAATGAAAAGTAACAAATAAAATATTAATATAATTAACTATTAATAACTATTGCGTGCGGGTGTTGTTTTAAAAGGCAGTCTTATCGGGTTTCCCACCGGGTGTCGATTCTGGTTCGTGTTGAATCGTTGTCCAGACACAGATCTAGAGGAGAATCATCCGTGGAGGCATCCGAGAAGTATCCGGAGGTTCGAATCGGAACTCAACCCGACAAATGTCGGTCTCCGTTGATCATGGCAGATGACAGAACTCTCTGGTTCGAAGAACGTAGAATCTCAACGGGGTATTACTTTTTTCCCCTAGGGCTTTTATCCAGCCGACAGCCGGTTGCCCTTTACGCCCGAAGGGACGCATATTCGACCATACACTAGACAAACACTTGCGGGCTCCTCTGATCTGGGGTCAGCAGAACGCGAGGCCCTCCGCGACAACACACACAATGTCAAGGGACAAACAGGCATGCCCAAGGCGGGACTCGAACCCGCGACCCTTCGGACCGAAGCGCTGAGTCGGTACTCGCTCTTAGCCACCTCGGCCATCCAGGTCGGCTCGGGATATTACTTAAATGTTTTAAATTCATCGGACACTTGTCAGGCTTCGTACATCATGTCATGACACTGAGAATTTCCGGCCCCCTGAAAATGAAAATCCTCTGCTCCCAGGAAGGTTTGCTGTTGCATCCCCCCCAACCACTAAGAAAGAAGTCAGTGTGCTAGACTTCAAACTAACTGGGCCGGAGCATCATGATGCACGTATTGCCTCGTTTCCTAAAAAAATCCAGTTCGGAGCATTAACATAAAAAACCTTTTGGTCTATCTACGCGATAATAACTGAAATCATTTCAGTTAAAATGTAACTGTTCAGTTAAAACATTGAGAAGAGAAAGGTATTAATAAAGATAAAATTGGTTAACTTATCAATATTAATCATTTGAAAATTTTAAAATATGGCAATAGAAATAAATATTGATTAATAGTACATTATAAAACGGTGTTGTAATGATGGGTATTAATATATTGAAATAAACTGCAATTTATTCAAACAAACTCGGTCGAGGAACCTGAAAAGCAAATATCTTTCTATCTTGCTACTTCATTGCTAGAATTGGCTCAATGAAAAATCATATATTCATTTCACAAAAACGTGGAAATTTATTAAACAATTTAAAACAATTGTTTATATTGTATAACTTTACCCAATATAAAATTAAACGTTTGTCATGACGGTTGCAACCTTATGTCTTCGCGCGCTTTTTTGACCATCTTTATCCATCTCCGACGCCGCCGTCCTCAGGTCCAGACACCATCTTCTCTCTTCTTTTCTCGGAAGCTCTCTTCAATCACCGTTCATCAGATCAATAAACTTATTTGCTGCTAACATTCCAGTCTAATCACTGACAACTTCGCCCAAGCCCACAATGTCCCTCCAACTCGTTCACGTGAAATATTTTAAGCTCTACTGTCACACTTAGTGTTCAAATTTTTGATGTTCTCTCAATATCCATTCCCTAGTAGATGCTTACAAGTCCCCAAAGAAAAAAACTCCTAACATTAATTGGAGCACGATCCGTTCATGAACACGGCATCAGTCAGAATGAATGTCTATCGTATTCTTTCAGCCCTGCGAAGCTCGGTTCTTAATTTCGATTGTTTATTTGCAGATAACATTTGATGTACTGCATTCTTAGCCAATTCTAAATTTCTTGGTAAACGAAGTAGCCGTCTTCGCGACTGTCACTGCTTTTTCGGCCAATCCCAGAATTATATATAGAATTAGCTAGCCGTCTCCGCGATTGTCACTCCATGAATATGTTGACCTTGACGACGGCTCGCTTACCGTTGCTATGCTAGCATATTCACATAATTTATCCCCTTTAATTGACGCCATTTAAAATAAATATTGTACAATATTCAGTGACATATTATTGGTATGTCACAATACGAGTGAGATATTACCATACGAGCAGAGGAACGAGTGAGTATCCTAAACTTCATACGATGATACGATAATGATACGATTAATACATATTACATGGAGTTTCATACGGTACCTTTCTACGACTCTTATTTCTTATCCTTTGCTACGACTTTATGGTAACTTTTATAAGTTAAATATTTTCATTGAATCGTTTCGTGACAGTGGACATGCACGATTTAGCCAAGGCCACCTAGGTCACTAATATTAGACCACTAATATTCCACGAAAAATACTAATATTAAAAGATATTGAAACTGACAAGCATAATATAATATTAAATGCAATTTTAATGTATACTATCCAACGAAACATTTACTAGAACGATTCTCAATGCTTAATGAAGTGTCAATACTTGGTTTGTAAACTTCTCTGTGATTGATCAATAACTTGTATCTTAATGAAATCTGTATCGTAATTAGTATCATTATGCAGAGGATTGCATATGTCAAATGACAGGATTATACAATGGGAGTAGAAAAAGTAATTTAAAGAGGTTGGAACCAACTACTCTACCTTATAAAATTGACATCCTGTAACACCTGCAACTCAAAATTATAACAAATATGACTTATTACATCAATAAATTCCAAATTATGTACAAACCAGCTATTTTTAACACTAGTTAAATTAATACTGAACGTCTCATAAGTCTTTCTGTTTCCAAATGCAATATTGCATTGTTGGACAGGGTAGTGGTAGTCTGATTTTACCCTTTTCTGAACACAAGATATGAATATCATTTCTGTGTGAAAACTATATAATTACGATAGTATATTTTTACTATAAATTCTGAACATAATTTTATTTATTTTCTCTAAATTCAAGTTGAATTTTCCCTTTTTTCGCAAGAAACTACGTCAAGCAAATGTCACGGACATCATGCCATATATCAGTGACGCTGTGCGCAATATTTCCTGTAATTTCACATTACAGTGCTTGGAAGTTGTGTAATACAACATGAAACTGCCTTACTTCAGGATATTCCAATGAAAATATGAATAAGGAAACAGAATACCACTGACCAACCATTAGGAAATTTGGAATATTGACAGTAATGTATCAAATACACCAGCGACAACTCAAGGGTTATATGGAAATTATATTTCCTATTTCACATAATGAAAACGTATGCATTAATATGTCCTTATTTGTTTTAAGAAGACATCGATTCAACAATTTATTAACGAGCAATATTGACACAGATATGTTTGAAGATAGGTCGGATGATTGTAAGATTAAAGATGCAAATGAGAGAGAAGATTAATGTAATTAGCACAGTTATTTCTCACTGAAATATTTCAAACTCACAGTGAAAAAAAAGAATTTTTTAAAATCATTGAGTAATTAATAGATAGGTTACATGCTACTTAACGCAATATTAAATAAATATTATGAATTTTTGTAATATACATATTTTCTAATTACAAAGGACCTACTTTGTTAATTTGATTATTTTTTAAGAATTAGTGTTAAATTAAGATTCTTTAGTACAGAAAATATTCTCACCCCATAAAATAATAAAAACGGATTTTCATAAACTCTATTCAATATGCGTGAAAATTTTAAGGGACATTAATCTTTTAAATCCACTATCAAATCGCTCGTTATAAGTGAATTCAAAAAGTGAATAAAACTAGCTAGAACCATCTCTACTTGGTACATAAACGCATGTAGTTGCAAATCTCCACAAGCTCCGTAGATCTTGAGGTCGTAAATCCCAGCGGTGAGTGATAAGTCACGCTAACCAAGAAGTTGGATTGGACGATGCTGCTTCCTGGAGAGAATACTACCAATTGGTTGTTCTTATCGGTAGTTTCAGAGGCCGTTGATCTATTCCCAGAGTGGTGGCGAAATTGTACTAAGAGGCAACTGGAAATGGATCATAATAGGCACTCCTTTCTCCTCGTGTTATTTCTATTTCATCTTTCCGTGACACACTGGCCGTTCCCTCATTACCACTATGGCTTACAAAAACTCCGGCAGAACTCCGAGGAAGTCACGTTAGGTTATATTTTAGTCATAAGTATACTTCGGATTTTAGAACAAGTGCCTATTAAGTTCCTTTCGGGGATTACGGAAATTAATTACAGATTTTTACGAATCATGAAATCATAGATCTACTGAAAACGTCTAATGGTGCCTAAAAGTTTCTAAAAATGCGGTTGATGCCGATTTTAATATGGTTTTTCCTAAAACTAACTAGAAGAAGTCATTCTCACGAAAAATGATATTTTAATAACTATCTTTTTAAAATTTGTTATTCCGAAACGCAAATAATTTCCCAAATTTCCCGAAACGCGAATATTTTCTGATCGAATATGCATTCGACTGCGCACTAAAATCTCTCATTCAAAACATCGAACATAAGGAGCTCCGTAAGTCAATATAAAATGGAAGTTTCACTCTCGCCTCCGAATGAAAGTGTAAAGTCAAGAAAGAAAAAGTAAGAAAAAATGAAGAAAGAAATGGAAATAAATGAATAAAATAATAGGCTTGTAGTCACTCATAAATGTAAAAATATTTTACTTTCCTGAATAATAAATACTGCGTAATTTAATCGTTTTGTGATCAATTTTAGATCAGAGAAAAATAAATTTTCATGTCAAATGTTTTAAATGTCTGGTTTAATAATATTGTAACCTATTTGAGTGTCTAAAACGTCACTTGTCAGGCCTAATAGTGCTTAATTCCACCATTTACTTACCTATTTTAAGTGCCTAAATCATACAGTTTTGTGCCTAAAATACCGAGGTCTATGAAAGTAATCAAAATATGAAAGTAAAAAAAGTGAAAAAAATGAATGTAACAATCTTCGTTGTTGCAGGACAAAAAGTTCTGGTGGATGGACGCTAAAGTTCGCCTTGCTCCGAGTGGAAAAATCCAAATGCTGTCGGCTTTAGCACTGAATGCTTCGGTGCTCTACAAAGAACGACCCTGCGAGGCGGATATCACGTCCATTCTGTGGACAACAGAAGCTTCACTCTACTTGAATGGATCTCTCGAGGTAATTTTCAGAGTTTTGATTTTAAAATACTATCCTTATATCGTCTTCTCCATCTCATATGCAGTATGCTTTCCGTTTGCATCATTTGGCTTTTAGGGGGTTGCTAGCCAACGAAACATTCGATGAACATGACGGCTGTTTATTGGGCACACAAATTGATTTTTTCCGAAGACAGTGCGCTCTACTGGTAGCAGTCCACAATAATTCGGTGACAGAAGTTGAAGCGTGAATTAAAAAGAACAAACGATTTTCTCAAAAAAGGATACAAGTTTTTTCTATAAACTTTTGGTAGGGATAGTGCTAAATACATTATATATTATGACATAAACTTCATATTGATTCACTTTTTTGCTTTTTCAAAATTTACAAAAATGTAGTTTTTTTGAGTTGTCTCTCGCGTCGTTAATATTTACATTAGCGGCAATTTGTTCACATTATTGTAATTAAGAGCACATGTTCTTTAAATAATGTCATATAAAGTTTCTCGAAAAGTCAACAGTTTTGTTAAAATGAACTCAAAATTCCACATTTTCAGAAACGCTCAAACGCCATTTTCACAAATATAGCTTCAAACTTTTTCTTGAATCTTTTTCCAGCATGAAGTGCTAATTTTACTCTTTAATATGACATAAAGTTCGTTTTGCTGTATCATTTTGTTTTTTCAAAAATTACACCAATGAATGTTTTAAATATCTCTCACGCCGTTAATATGCGCATTACCAGCGATTTATAAACATTATTACATTTGTGAGCTAAAGTGCCTCAAATTACTTTAAAACGTAGTTTCTAAACTCAAAAATTTCTGTGAGAAGGAGCTTCAAATTTCGCATTTACAGTAACGATTAAACGCCTTTTTCATAAAAACGGCTCCAAATTTTTTAATAAAAATTGTTATTTACTCTTCTTTAACATTCGTAAAGTAATTTTTCGCT
Source organism: Teleogryllus occipitalis (assembly GCA_011170035.1). Lineage (NCBI taxonomy): Eukaryota > Metazoa > Arthropoda > Insecta > Orthoptera > Gryllidae > Teleogryllus > Teleogryllus occipitalis. Next base: position 81,037 of record BLKR01004539.1, on the reverse strand, counting down.
TCCACTATTAGAAAACCGAAAAATTGAGAAAATGTCAAATAAATGTACATTGGACGGCGATAGATGGTAGCTGGCAAGAGGATGGGGCCGGAGTAATGCCAGTTTACACCAAGGAAAATTTCCATTCGTGGATTCACTTATTGCCGTTTTTCTTTCTATGCACAGATTCGCTCAAATACACTCCATCATATATGCAGAACACAACTCGGGTCACCGGACAATGTACATGTTTTGCCATAAGAAGTCGCTTTAAGCTTTGCTTCTCTGCTCCATTAGTTAGGGCAGACAGAGGTTTACGCATTGTAACACACCCACCTACTACCTTCCAGCCGGTGGCGATAAAGCGTGAAACAATGAATGCTCGTGAAGCGAGCTTTGAATTCTCAGGAAGCAGGATCTTTTGGGTATGAGAAAGGTCTGAACCCTTGACAATGAATTAGGTAAAATTCTGGTAAAATGAGCATATATTCAGTGAGTAAACAAATTACACAGTGGCACAAATATACAATAAAGTATGCACTTTGCGTAGATGGTCACTGCAAAGAAAACAGAAACAACAAAAGAAAAGAGCACAACCACAAAAAAATGTATAGGCGTCACCTCGACTGCCTTAATACTTCAATAAGTACTATTTACAATTCTTCTGCTTCTACCTCTTTCTGAATTATTTCGTATACCTAATTTAACTTTTGTTATTTTTAAGTTTTCTCCGTGCACGGCCCTTTAAGTGATTCTCTACAATTATTCTATCATAGACTGTTCACAGGCGTCAGCCTTAAACCGCACATTTATTACAATGCTGTGAACTCGAACACAAAAATAAACGTGACACACACGTTACTTAAATCGTACCCTTTACAAATTATAGACAACTAATTATCCCTGACATAATACAATGAAAGCGTGACTTTCAAACAAGATCACTTTTACACTACATGAAATATCATATTCACTCTAGAAAAGTTGTACAAGGTATATCATTCAAAACGAATTTACTGGTGCGTACAGCGAATGAAATCTAAACTGCCGCTCATACGTTCGGAATGTTTCTCCCAGTAATTATTTGGAACTTTCACCTATTTTAGGACGCTTCGAAAGCTACACGATTTCCCAACAAATTGCCGCATAGAAGTTGCGAGTTCTTTACCTCGACATCGCCTTCCCGCTTGCCATCAGTTAATCTTGGTGTTTTCGGTCGCTCGCAGTCCTCGTCGCGCAATTTGGCTGGTTCGATGTTCCACGGTTACACCACTTCCTTCGATCTCAGGATTCCGCTACTCGTCCAAATTCCAGACCTTTCTCTCGATCTCTCCGGATTCCACCATCCACGTAATTGGTTCAAGTCCTTCTCGCCTACGCTTCAGTCTTCACTGGAGTCGTCCTTCTGCGTGCCGCGTACCCGTCGTTCGCGCTTCCAGCTTCGAATAACTAACGTTATTGAATTGAATGCTTCTAGCACTCGGCCGACATACCACACTTTGAGCGTGCGTGATCGTGGCGTACAAAATTAAATGCTGGATTTCGTTCAGAGTCCTTCTGCGCGAATTTATTTCAATTATGAAACTATTTCAGATTTAAAGCAATCACATCGCTTGCTTTCTTGCGTAATGTTAGTGCTAACACTGTACATGCACTTCACTTCTGAATTCTATCACTTATTACCGCGTTTCTCAAATCAGCTTTAACTAAGCAAGTAAAATATACTCCTGCACTAACCAATTACTATCGCCGAAGAATTAGCTTGAGTCGTCGCCGCTGTCGAAATTGAAAGAGAGTCGTCGCCGCTGTCAAAATTGAAAAAGAGTCGTCGCCGCTGTCGAAATTGTAAGAGAGCTCTCCCGAAGCGCGTCGCGGTATTTATGTGACTCCGCCTGGGGAACTTTCTGGAGGGGTGAATTTTCTCCTCCTTCGCGCCCTCTCAAGAAAAACATGATCCGTAACTTCGGACATCGGAGTGCGAAAACCTGCGGGTAGATGTCGCTTTCTCGGACCATTGCTCCGCCGCGTACTTTATTTCTCTGTGTTCTGGTCTTTTCTCGTGGCTTATGGTGGCGTTACGGGTTTGTATAATCCCGTGGCGTCACAGTATATTAACATCCTCCTCTCTTCCTCTGTCCATTTCTTCTGAATATCATTTTGAAGTTTTTATGTTGCTTTCGAATCCAGGATTTAACATCCACGTTTTCGTATCTTAAGTCACCACACGTTTCACAAGAGTGTCAGATATTCTTCTCTCAACGATTGGAAAGGAGAAAGGATAATTTAAAAATTATTGGTTGTAAGTAAATGCAATGTTGGAAAACACGTGTCATTGTGTGCTTTGATGACGTCATTAATTATACTTTCAAAATTCAGACACGAAATTATTTATATTAACATTATTTAGTAATTTCCCATACATAGTAATCATTAATACCAGATATCAGTAAATGTTATACATTTCTTTTGAATTAATGGAAGCAAAATAATTGTTTTCCTTTGTAAAATATCAGTGACTGATTTGAAATTAGAATGCAGATGTATTTCTTCCTAAACCATCAGTAATCTGAAAGAACTAACGACAACTTCGGTAAATTATTTTGATGTTCATGTCTTTTCAATAAACAATATAAGTAAAATTATTACAGAAGGTGCAGAGTATCTAATTCGTGAACTTCCTTGAACTATCCTTCAGACACTCGATTACGTGTTTGGTGATAAATGCTATCGTAGGCTTCCGCGGCAAGAGTGATGTGAATGCTCTCCACTGTCCGAGTGACGCCGCGTCCAGGACATTAATACCGACGCGACGTTTCCACCATCATGTCGTGGCTCTCGTCAGGGATGGAGTACCCCAAGATGGCGGGTGCACGGGTTATTATACTGTGTGCTTGTTTAGAGACCAGGATTTGGTTGGCTGGTTAGTCGGCCAATTCTACTCATAGACATTCCGGGCGCTTACCATCCTGGCGCACCCCAGTCTTGACGAAGACCACAAAACAAGTACTTACAGCCCTGACGAAGACCACAAAACAAGTACTTACAGCCCTGACGAAGACCGCAATAGAAGTACCTACAGCCCTGAAGAAGACCACAATACAAGTACTTACAGCCCTGAAGAAGACGACAATACAAGTACCTACAGCCCTGAAGAAGACCACAATACAAGTACTTACAGCCCTGAAGAAGACCACAATACAAGTTCTTACAGCCCTGAAGAAGACAACAATACAAGTACTTACAGCCCTGACGAAGACAACAATACAAGTACTAACAGCCCAGACGAAGACCGCAATACAAGTACTTACAACCCTCAAGATGACCACAATACAAGTACTTACAGCCCTGACGAAGACCGCAATACAAGTACTTACAGCCCTGAAGAAGACCACAATACAAGTACTTGCAGCCCTGAAGAAGACCACAATACAAGTACTTACAGCCCTGAAGAAGACAACAATACAAGTACTTACAGCCTTGACGAAGACAACAATACAAGTACTTACAGCCCTGACGAAGACCGCAATACAAGTACTTACAGCCCTGACGAAGACCACAATACAAGTACTTACAGCCCTGAAGAAGATCACAATACAAGTACTTACAGCCCTGACGAAGACCACAATACATGTACCTACAGCCCTGAAGAAGACAACAATACAAGTACTTACAGCCCTGACGAAGACCGCAATACAAGTACTTACAGCCCTGAAGAAGATCACAATACAAGTACTTACAGCCCTGACGAAGACCACAATACAAGTACTTACAGCCCTAAAGAAGATAAGAATACAAGTACTTACAGCCCTGACGAAGACAACAATACAAGTACTTACAGCCCTGACGAAGACCGCAATACAAGTACTTACAGCCCTGAAGAAGACCACAATACAAGCAGTACAAGTACGCGGCGTTACCCAGATAGCCGAGAGCCTTCATATGACTCATGCCGCGGAAGCCTACGATAGCATTTATCACCAAACACGTAATCGGGTGTCTGAAGAAGAACTGGTACAAAGATAGTTCCTGAATTAGATACTCTGCACGGTCATAACGTCGGCATCACGGCGTCGCCCGTTCAGCCGAGAGCCTTTGCGTTTTGAAAATCAAAACATCTATGTTAATAATAATAAATCGACCAAAACCATCCATGTTTTTAAACGTCGATGTTTTAAAGTTGGTTTAGTAATCGCTAACATTAAATTCGTGCGCAAACAAAATTTAATTTGACAGTGGCCGTGCTTATTAATTTATAATTAAAATTTAACTGAAAACAAAGACAATCAACGTTTGTTCATGCGCGCAACATCCGATGGAAATACCTGGCCATCAGGATCATCTCGAGCAATAAATGGTAGTCTGCTCGATGAAGATAGAACAAACCGCGTTCGTTTCAATCGGAAACAAACAGACATTGGTACGAACGGTTATCGTTTCTTACTTTATCTTTTACAAAATTGTGATTATGGTCATGTTTCATCCTCGAAGAAAACCTTGAAAATGTAAAATCATCTAACCCAAAACATCGATGTTAAAAAACAATCGGTTTGAATACATCGATGTTTAAAACATAGATATTTTTTATAGAAACAGTGATGTTTTGAAAACATTGACATCAATGTCGCATCCTTACCCGACATCTGTGAGATGCACATACGTTGTGGTGGAGGAGAGCGATGAATTTCATAACGAAGTTCAGGCCCGGAAGAGAGATTTTCCCGCTTTGGGCGCCTCAAGTTAGCTCTATTGCTTAGGTCAGGCATGTCAATGTGGTTAGTTAGTTAATGCCTTATTTTACGTGGCGAGACTCGGGCCATCAGGCCCGCTCTTCTGTCTAACCACGCAAATTTCGCTATGCTCCTTTCACCGCCTAGCGGAGAAAGGAGGTATTATCTTGGGTGACGAAATAGGTGGATCTCAATTTTGCTCAGAGGCTTCTTTTAGGCTTCAGGATCTTTTACATGCAGTAAATCTACTACATGGGACAGCCGGCTTTACTTCCCCTCCGAAGGAAGGCGTACGAAGGATTTTAAAATCCACGGCTTCGATCGGGTTTGAACCCGCAAACTCGTGTACAACAGTCCAGTTCGCTGACCGAATCCGTTGGTGGTGGGCAAGGTGACATGCTTACTAAAGCTTGCGGGCAACTGCGTCCAGAGAAATTGGCGCCAGATTTAAAAGTAAGGGTTTTTCAAATTCCTCCGGAGTGGCGGTATGTCACTGGATACCTGGCCCATGACAGTCTTTGGGAGAAGTTTCTAGATACAGTTATTGTCACAATTTTAGGTATATTAATTCCCACTTTCTCTGTCTTTAAGGCAAAGAAATGATCGATTAAAATAAAATACTACATCAGTCCGATTTCAAAATCTTAATTGAGGGTAAAATTTTAAAAAATGAATGAAAAGAATCTGGATTTTGTAATCCTGCTCACTTAAGAGTCATATAAAAGCATGGACTTTCTACGTTAAGGTTAGAAGGCTTAACAGACAAAATATTCTTGTCTATTAAATGCGCTGTCCGTCCGTATGCGAGAATTGTTAACGTATAGAGTTTTTAATTTATTTCACACAATGGGTAAAAACAATAAATAACTAAATAATTTAATAACATAACACAAAACAAAAAACAAGGAAAGAATTCGCCACACAAACATATTACTGTCACTTAGCAAAGATGTTTATATAAGGGAGTGTTTAGTAAGAAAATAAACATCAGATAGTAATAAGTAGTGAAGAATATAAACATAATACAATTCTAGGTTATTTGATAGAACAAATTGAGATAACATATTTTGGTTTGATGCTACTATTCACCGCCTGGCCGCTTCAGCTTGCGCATGTACAGCCTTTTTTGGATTTTAAGGGGAAATGAGTGCGGGATTAGAAGTTGTCCGTGCCCGTAGGGGTGCCGGACTCCCCAGGCGGGCAAGTAGCTCGCGCGGGTGCGTTTTTACAAGAGAACCAACGATAACACCACCTAAATCTGTGTCCGTGTAATTCAAGTTCATTCTGAATGAACGTAAACGATAGAAATGTTTAGCAAACATAAATTTAAAAAAAGAAAGAAACTTACGCTTGTGAATCCCAAAGTGGCCCGCTTACAGCTGTGATCTCCCCTTTTTACGATAAAGGAACGGAAATTCTCACGGCAAAATTAGATACACTTATTAACGTATTCTCTTCGGAGCATCTTCTGAGCATATTTACGGAGACGTTAAATGTTAATGTTACGGAGACGTATTGATGTTAAATGTTTGATTCTCGACAAAGGAAGTATTCATCGTGTCGGCAAGTTAGGCAAGTAAGGCACTATTTTTTTACTTTATCGCACGATCACTGCCACTACCACTACTACGTAATATGCCAAACGTAATGTAATGCTGCAGTGAAAGTGGCGTATTTTGACAGAAAAAACCGTTATGTGAGTTCTTATTACAGAAAACATGGATTTTCATATTTATTTAAATAGTAAACTTCAATATACTTGGGTTTTTCTAACGTGGCAGTTGACGTTAATCAGCTGTCGACGGTTTCGTCCAATCGGGAGCTTAAACGTCACTACAGTGACGTCACCGGGATGACGTTTTAGCTCTCGATTGGAAGACACCGTCACAGCTGATTTACGTCAATTGCCATGTTAGAAAAACCCCAGTATATCTAATGGGTTGTGTAATTAAAATCTACAGGGACCTTGCTATGCACAAATTGATTTTCGGCATATGTGCTCCTGACCGTACCTAAAGTGGATGTGCCTACACCGTGCCTGACATTCATAGGATTTTCACCAAAACAGATATTTCCTGATCGATCTGACTTAAGTCTCGACCCATTGAATTTAAAAAGGATTTTTCATTTTCGAGATCTTTTACATGAAACCCAAACATATGATCAAAATGAGTTCAAAAAGAAGTACCAAATGTTTTCTACAAAAAGTTTGCTCAAGAATAGCAAAATACAACTATAAAAATTGCGCAGGTTCGATTTTCGTTGAAAACGTTTTCTAAAATGTAAAAGCAAACCATGTACCTTTGGTTTGAGCTTTAGAAATGTTAGGTAAGGGGTATAAGGTGCCATTTGCTGTACTTAAATACCTATACTGCGATTTAGTCAGAGCTGCCTCTGACAGGTCATCAGCTTTTACGGTGGCATCCAATTAGATGGTTGAACGCCACGATAGTGACGCAACTGTAGTGACGTGTAAGCTTCCGATCGGATAGCATCGTAACAGTTGATAACCTGTCAGACGCAGTTCTAAATATATCACAGTGTCGGATCGCATCCTAGCCCTGCCAAAAATATGTTTGCGAATTTGTAATACTTTCAGGTTCAATTATTATTTTAATGTTACATAACCATACAAAAAATACGAGGGAAAGTTTGCTCTTCTAGCTCAATTATACTTTCAAATACCTGCATCTAAAAACTATTTGGAAAACGTCTTATTGGCGCTGAAGTTATCAGCGCAGAGTTAGTCGAATCTGAATTCACTGTAGTTGTTCTGTGCAGATGCAGCTGAACACGGCAGCTGGTGGGCCAACCGAAACATTTGTGCTCCCTCCGGAAGACTACTGCATAGACAAGACTACGCTGAGTGAGAAGCTTAGCCTCGTCTTCTTGGCTTGTCCGTGCAAACACGTGGTGTGCGTCCGCAAGTGCTGCGACAACAAGCGAATGCTGACCATTTCAGAAGCTATTGCTATGAAGCAAGTTGCTCACTGCGACGCCAAACTTCCAGGAAACTTCACGTGGAAGGCACCGTTCACAACGCTCTCTGCTGGATCAGAGCGTAGGCAGGCAAACGTGACATACGCCCGGCTACGTGGACCGTTTGCTAATACGTGCCCGTCAGGTCGGACGAATGTAATAATTGAAATGAGGTACTTCCATGCTTCCTACTTTTTTATTAGTAAGTCATGATTTGCTACTGTATAGAAAGAGCATAAAACCTATATTTTCTCTGATTCAAATACTGATCGTCTAATTAGTAACTACAAAAATCTTCTTCTTAGTACAATATTATAAATTATTTTTTCTCTCACGACAATTTCTCATGAATCATTCTTAGCTTTCGCAGTCAACCCAACAAATTTCTGCTTTAATACTTTAAAGAGGCTGACAAAGAAAATTATATTACGCAATTTCCCTAGATGTGGCCATTTAAATACAAGGTTCTCTTAATTTGCAGATGTTTGCAAATTGACACAAAGCGTAAACCAGTGTAAAGTATCATTGAATTTGATTAATATTTTCAGGAAACTATGCACTTTAAGATTACTAATAGAATTCTAAAAGGCTCACAAATTATTTTATTGATCTTTACTTGTGAGCACATTTAATATACGCTCTAATGAAAGAGGAACGATGAAATAGAAAAATAAAAGTGATTGTGGCAGTGTGAAAGTTTAATTGATGATGTTTATATATTATTGAGGCATCTCCAATTTTACATCCAAATCATTTGTTGACATTTTCAGTGACAAGTTCGAAAGCAAACTTTTATCGAATGGAACGTTGGTAGGTAAAGTGACCGGGTCTCCATTCTCTGTACGCCAATTCTGTGTGGATTACGGAAAGGACATCAGTAAGGAAGGCTACTTCGCTTATGTATGTGCAAAGGTGAGAGACCCAAATACTCGACTAATCAATCTTATTCATTTTATTTTATTTCACGCTATTGTACCTTCCATTTTTCAATTACACTGGTTCCATTACACTGCTGAGTCAGATAATTTTTTTATATTCTCGATACACAGTACTATAACATTTCCATTTATGATTATGCAACCATTTTACTCGTTTTCAATTCCTTCCACGTATGAACATATATTATTCAGTATTAAAGATAATTTGCGATAATTACGACCACAATCTAATTAGGTTTTTATTTATTATTACATAATAGGAATTTATGATACGGGGCTCAATGGAAGAATACGAATAAGCCATTGATCGGTATAGTGGCAATGAAGATGACTTTGCCATTGATAACATAAATATTGATGAAGTTGATAATTGTTTTTTTGATTTAAGGCTGAAGAGCATTTAACAATAAATTACAAATTCTCTCTTATTCAAATTCATCCTTAACATTAATTACTACAAAATTCGGCTCAAACTACTGAGTTATTACAATTCAGTATTCCTAAGTACCTCTGAAAATGTACCTTCGCAGTATATTGATGAATATTTTCTTATATCTGCCCCATATTGAGAAGCGTGGTCACAAAAATGTTTCCAATTTTCACCAAAGTCTACTTATAATATTTGATTATATATTGATTCACAGTGCATAGTTAGATATTTTCTGATTTCTGCCACATACTGCCGAGCTTAATGACAAAAATTCTACAAACTTTTCATAAAAGTCTACTAATTATATTATATCATACACGGTGAATTAGTCCTTGGTCAAATAGGTAACGTTTGGACCATACGACCGAGGTTAAGGTAATTTTTTTCGAGTACGGTCGCCGAGTATGTTTTCGTATTCGCTTCTCTCATAACAACTCCATTCTTGAAATATGGCTCAAAATACCCTAAACGGAAGGATTAAAGATGTCACGGCAGAGCAAAATACGTTCACTAAGAGAGTCTACTAACATTTGAAAACGAAAAAGGTACCGGGTAACTTCCCTGTCACATAAGAGTAATAGAAACCTCAATTTGTAGACGAAAGGTAATTTTCTTCAATGAGAAAAACAATCTTCTATTATGATAATTTATGTATTTTATGACATTTGAAGTTAGAATTTTCAACATCAAATACCTCCTTTTTTACAATCTTAGAGAGTATAATTAGTACATAATGGAAAGAACCCAAGGAAGTTTGAGAACTCGATTGGCTTCTTCTAAAAATTAAGCTTTAATTTCATTCTGCCGATTAGTTTCATTAACGTGATTTGATTTTTCTGTAGTGTGAATTCTACTCAATTCAAATAAGGATTTTATTTTGAAACAGAATTTTTGATCATTGACACTGATACATTTTGATGACATGTTGCAATGCCAGAATAAGGATCCGAAGCCTATGACATGGAAGAACTACGTGTACCTGGTGCTGTACCTGGTGGGGCTGGCGTCGCTGCTGGCTACTCTGGCAGTGTACGCGCTGCTGCCAGAGCTGCGGCGGCCGGTGTACGCCAAGGCCCTCATGTGCCACGCGGCGGCCCTGGCGGCGGCCTTACTCACCCTGGCGGTGAGCGAGTGCATCACCGTCGGCTCCCACGCCGGGTGCGCGTCCATAGGTGAGTTGCTAATACAGGCTTAGCGCGGCAATCAGCAATACTTTGAGAGGTTTGAGATAAATTAAAAAACAGAGAGTAAGGTGTTATAAAGCTTTTTTCACAATACCCCAGGGGTTCGGGAAATATTCTGAAAGATCTGACCAGGATCTGACAGCAAAAGAGGATTCGGTCTCTCACAGGTGGTGGTGGTGGTGGTGGTGGTGGGGGCTCTTATGCATCGTTTTCGACTTCAGCTAATGAACTTCAGACATCAGTTTGCGTCACAATATTAGCGGGAAGTTGAAATGTAGCCCGATGCCAAAATTATCACCTCGTTACAAGACATTGAAACAGAATTATGAAGCAGTTCTTTTAATTATAGCATCTTGTACACCTTCGTGTTAGTTTTGGTTGGTTACTGTCGAAAACATTGTACCACTTTCGAAATGTTTCTCAACACTTCTTGCTCCCCATGCAACATGGCGACTAGCGCCTGGTCTGGCTCTTCAAACGAAGTGACCGTTCTGTCGCAACGTGGTTCATGACGCAAACGGGTGATGCGCAGAATCAGCTAAAATCGTTGCACCGGAAGAACCCACCCATGTATTTCCACGTTGGTATCTCATTCACGTGAAGATTATTGATATAGTAAGTAGGTTTCCGAGATCTAGAATCTTCATCAGACTGGGAGTTTATGGAGTTTTTGCCTGGTGGAAAGAGATTATGAGCTACTCCCGTGCACCGATTTTTGCTCGTTTTGCGCAGCACCAGATTGGGTCACGAACCACATAACCACAACACAGGCATTTCATTTGAAATGCCAGACCAGACGCTCGCCTCCATGTACTATGAAGAGCAAGAAGTGTTTTCAAAGGGACATAAAGTGACAAGTTTCAACGGTGACCAATCCAAAATAACATGATGAAGGTGTACAAGATACAATACTTAAAAGAAATGCTTCAATATTTGTTTCAATGACTTAACAAGGCGATAATATTGATATCCGGCTACAAATTATTTTCCGGCTCTTATTGTGTCGCAAATTGGTGCTTAAAGCTCATAGGCTGAAGTTGGATACAATGCGCAATAGCGCACCCATTTCTATCCACAATGCGGTTTTGCATGGCATAGCGTACTGCGATCGACTGCAGTCTCGATCTTCTACGCATGAGCAAATGCACAAAAGTGATGCGAAACTTAAACTGCGCATGCGCAGATAATCGATAGTGGTGTCAATTACTTTCACGCTTCGTCGTACAAAATCTCATTATTAAAGTAATTGCATGGCGGAAATACATGGGTGTGTTCCTCCGGTGCATCGATTTTAGCTGATTATGCACATCAATAATTCCCGTTACGAACCACGTGACAACAGCACGGGCACTTCGTTTGAAGAGCCAGACCAGACGCTGGTCGCCATGTTGCATGGAGAGCGAGAAGTATTGAGAAACATTTTGAAAGTGGTACAATGTTCACAACAGTAACCAACCAAAACTAACACGGTGTACAAGATGCAATATTTAAAAGAACTGCTTCATAAATCTGTTTCAATGTCTTGTAACGAGCTGATAATTTCGATATCTGGCCGTATTTAAAATTCCTGCTAATTTTGTGACGTAAACTAGTGTCTGAAACTCATTGTCTGAAGTCGGATACGATGCGCAAGAGCCCCCTGAGTCATAGTAAATCACAACTGTTTTTGCCAAATTCCATTATTCAAAATCCATTATTCTTTAATGGATTCTTCATGCTTATAACACTTTTTACTGTCTGATATATCAAATATAGAGAATGTTATATAATGCTACAAAAAATAGCTGAGAAGATTTTAAGGGAAATGCAAGTTCTCATATCAAAATGCTTTATTTTAATTTTCCAAATTTTCATCCTTCATTTTACATTACCGTTACAAATCGTACTAGAAAGTCTGTTCCATGATGTAGAAACGCTAATTACCTTCTCCATTAGAGTATAGGACGCATAAATTTGTATACAATTCAGCCATTACTCCAAGAGATGTATAAATATTTTCAGCAGCTACACGTCATTTTATGTGCTCTTTGACCTGATTATTTTTTTGTTATTTTTGAATTGGATTAAAATGACAAGAGAGGAAGTAAACGGGTACACGCGCGTGTTTGATCATATCATAAGCAAAGTGTAGTACAAAGTGGGCAATGGCACACGGTTAATATTAAGTAAATCGGTATGCACAGTAAAGAAGTTAATACTATCCTACTTTTCAGGTTACGACATCAAAATTTGTGCAGTTGCGTGAAGTGGATGAAATTTGGTAAAATATAGATGTTAGAAACTTCTCGCCATTACAAAATCATATGTAATAACAGCCATTAGTAATGATATGAGTTAAAAGTAGCGCTCTGAAAAGTAGACAAATGCTACGCTACTACTTATGAGCTGCGCCTACAAGTTTATGCTTTACTAAGAGGCGTCGAAAGATAGCATTTTTTCTGCCAATGGCAAGTCTCAGAGGTAGTTTAGACTATGGATAAGAAAACAATATTTCGTAGCCATCAAGACTTGTGTAGAGCGCCGCTTTTCCATCGGCAGCTGCGGTGCAGACAATAGTGAGGGCTGCTCAGGTGGAAAATCTTGGCACAAGAAACAGGGCCATTGTTCACCAAAACTGACGCATACACAATCAGCTATTTTGTTCCAAATTTTTTCGAGAAATACTTTGAGTGAGAACCATTTTATGTAGTCGCTGTAGAATATATTTTTAAAACAATGACTATTGCAAAAATCCGGGCATAAATTATTTTTACCTATCACTTTGTTTCTTCTCTTTAAAACGTGGGCATTAAAGAACAAAAAGGTATTAAAGGACTACACTCATTCATATATTAAAATTTGTATTTCATATTGATTACAGGAATAGAATATACGTCATATCTGTTCTTTAATTTCTTCGAGGTTTTTGACGAGAGAACTAAGTGATATACTTTACTATGGAAGATGCGAGCTTCCTGCATTTAACACTCGTTTGTAACTTTCTCGATCATTGGGTCCGCTTGAAAATGAGAACCTGGAAACATTGAACACGACCACTTATGTAGTATAAAATTTAATTTCACACAATATCTACAAATTACAGATGGACATGACCATGCTCTATTGAAAACAGATGATTTGATGATGTCTTTTAAACACATTTTTAATCGTATTGCTAAAAATATATTTTTTGTTACAAAAATGTTTTATATACTCGTAGATTCTTACGGTTGTTAAAAAATCTTACTAAAGAGAGACACAAAATAGAAGGCATTTCTGTTTTGTGCCTCTTTTTAGTGCATTTCATTTCTGCATGTACAGCATTACATTTCTCAGCATGTCAATGCTAGACCGCATACTTCCCCTGCATAATAGCTAAGGTTTCTGTTGCGAGTGATTGCCACATCCGCCTTTGTACCCGGATCTAGCCTCCAGTGATTATCACATATCTGGTAACTGAAACATGCAATGTGTGTGAAATATGTTCCGTTTGGATGATGAGGTACCGAATACAAAATATCCCTTAGCTGACGACGTGGGAATTTAGTCACACTGGTACCGGTGTGGAGTTCCGTGAACTCTTGAAATTTCCTTTCAAATATTACAGTATTAAATTGTATTTCAAGCAAAGAGCATTGAAACTTACGATAAATCATGACTAAAGAAAATATTAATCAGGATATGTTTGTTATAGTAAGTTATATAAGTTAGTTAATGAGGGAATGGTTCAGTAAAATTAAGCATATCCTTTATTTAACGAATTTATCTTTATCATCAAAATTTATTGAACATTAAAAAGTATATTCATTGAAACTACTATAACTCAAGTACAAAAATGTTCCTATCGCTAACACTAAAATTTTGACACTAGTTCCTTTAGGAATATTTTCTGCACAAATCTTGTAGACTTTTTTGTCATTCTCTTATATAGTATTTTGCATTCCCAGTTGTTTCTTCTTCGGTTTCATCATTCTCAAGAAATGCTTCTTCATTATCGTTTTCTTCCCCCGAGTCACAGTCACATTTAATTTGATTATTTTAAGATGTACTCTTATAAATACATCTGCCTCCACACATTGCGCAATGTGTGGAGGCAGATGTATTGCGTGTGCATCGCAATGTGTGGAGGCATACACCAATGTGCTCCACACATTGCGCAATGTTTTCTTCAAAAGTATCGTCATTAATATTCACACACTCTCTTGAAATATTCCAACGCTTCCAGTCAATAGCCTTAAGAAAATTTGTAAATGCCCCCTGGTACGTAACGAATGCAACATTACACAAAGTCTTATAGATTCCAACTATAAAAGAAGAAATCAAGAATATCAGTGCAAAATACCTACGAAGACTACATAATCATCCGAATATCCTAGCCATTAACTTACTAGACAATAGTAACTCCACCAGACGACTTCAACGCCATCATACTTTAGACCTTCCATATCGACTTTAAATTATTCATTTCAGAAGTTATAATCAATAGTTCATTTTTATTAATAATGTATCATTGGTGGAGTACGGTCATGGGATTTTACTCCTCTCATGTATTTGTTTACGTAAATCTATGTAATTTTGCCAAATGTTTGTTCACAAACAAATTGCAAAATAAAATATAATTTAAAAAAACTCTCTTAACGGCCTAGTTATGTTTTTTCTGCACATTGCACTTTCTTCAGAGGCGCCGCAGATAGATAGAACAGACAATAATAACTGGTAAAGTGCCACGCGCACTCAATGAGAGTTACACTGCTACTGACCTGGAGTTCCTAGGTCTCCTGCGCGCCAAAAAAGGCTGATAATTTCCCTGAAATGCATTCCACAACAGTAAACGCGAACCATTTCTTAAAACTGTAGAAGGGAAAGGTACGAGAAAAATCGAGGTTTTAAATAAAACGTAAATGTAGGTTTCAGAAATTTCGCGAAGTCGGAGTCTCAGGGACTTTACGTCGGTGAGAGAGGGATATGAATTATTGTGGTTCATACAGCCAATATATTCTCCCACAAGAATTCAAACCTGGTAATCGTTGGAAGCAAGAGTGGTTTTATATAGAACGATTTTCCTAAGGATGAGCCGAAGTGACAGTTTGCGAAAACAAGTGAACATCACATTATTTCAGAGAGGTATCCCTCCGCCGCGTTTAGTCACGCCCCTTCGTAAAGTGCTAATGGCTCCTGTGAAAACATCCCTATGCAGAAGTCTAAGAGTTTCGCTGAGGTATATGCACGTACGCGAGTCCGGGGAATATTTAAATTTAATTTCGTATGTGGAAAATCTCTTAACATGCTCTCACAATCAGTAATAGAAAACTGCCACGAATGTAAATAGAAAGAAAAATGATTTTAAGCTCGAAACACGTGCACCGGTACGCATCTAGCATTCAAGTATCAGTTTTAAAATAAACATAATATTTCATATCACACGAAAAGTAAATTCAATGTAATATATAAAGAAAAGAATTTTTAAAGAGCACGTAACACTGCACTTCTTAATTTCAATTATTTCTCGCGGCGCACTATATTTTTGTCGGACGAGGACATCACAAAATGAAGCGTCGAAGTCATTTACAAGTTTGCCAACTGCAAACGAACGAATGCGGGAAGGGAGTCTAATGGGCTCAAGGGCACGACCACAAGTCCTTCAGTTATGTTGCCAGCACTAGCTGTCACTTTGGCTCATCCTTAGGAAAATCGCTCTATATCAAGTTACAATAAGCACGTGCTTAGGAGTCCAACACACTAAAATTGTAATGCCTCTTTTACACGGTAGTTTTCGTGCCGATTATCACACAGAAACTTCCAGATCCCAAATCAAAAGTATAAAAGACAAGTGTTTACACGGTCTGCACTAGTTTTATGTACTAGTTGCCATGAGACGCCAGGGATATATCGAATTGCATCGACCGAATATATTAATTTGCGACATTTATGTACGTGCATTCGGAGCTACTTTATTAATACTTTTTCAAGTATTGGAACAAACTCTTCTTTCTATCAGCAAAATTCGTAATTTTACGAATTATTAATTACGTTAGATTCATAAATCGTTTCTTTTGAATGACACTCGTAATTATTTTCCGAATAATTTAATTATTGATTTGAGCGTCAGGAAATAATTACGACTGTAACCATAATGTTTCCTATGTAATTTTAATATTTCTCATCCAAAGTTATGTCGTGCTAGTTCAGTTAGTTGGGTTCGAAGTTCATAATTGTTGCAACTTACTCTGCAATCAATTACTCAATCTGCCATCCATACAGAGTGGCGAGGAATCTGAAAATCTTATCAAAATATCTTCTACTGGTTTGCACTTAACGAATAATGATAATCAGCTTTCTTTTAAAGTAACAAATTGGAGTTTATTATAATGTGAAATATTCTGATAAAAGTTAAACAAGAATTGTTACATCGTTAATGAAAATGAAATTATCTTTGGTCATGACCAGTTTTCTCTATATTGTAATAATTATAAAACAACCTTGTTTTATTCGCAGATCTTCGCGCGCTCTTTACTTTTCTATTCGATGGCGCCCCGTAGAATCTTCTCCGTTGTCGCAGCAGTATCTTCCTTCTTCATAAAGTCCTCTGCCTAATGTTCGCGATCAAGTTTAAATTCTCCCAGCAATACTATTATTACCCATTACTTCCCTTACTCGCCTCACGGGTGGACGCCTATGCACGTACTGACTATTACTTTGTAGAATTCCTTCGCCACTTCCCACAAGAACATTTTATCCTAATATAAGAAATGACAGACTTAATTATAATACAAGTTATGCATCGGATTTGGTTGTCAATCAGCAGTCTTTCCTCGACCTGGTAAAATGTCAGGAGCCGACCCACACAATACCGCGTTGCTAGAGAGTGTGTCACTGTTTTTCATAAAAACTCAAACATCAGAACTCTCTATCATCCTCTTTTGTCTAGCAAAAAACAATACTATTTCCGCCTCCGCCCGGTTACTTCGACATCCTCTTCACTTAGAGAAAATGACCTTCAAGGCCGGTTGTTTACTTTTCACATAGCGACCCCCCCCCCCGCGATCGTCTATTGACATCCTTGTAATCTACTTCATTTAAATGACATTTTCATGAACAAAAATTGTTGGTCATTTTGGTATTTCTCACTATTAATGAAAATGGGGAGAAAAAAGAAAGACTCCTGATTGTTGCCGCTCCCGCATGGTTCTGGCCGCGAAGGCTTTAGCGGGTGCGCAGAAAGGTCGCTCCGAACGGAGAAGTCTTGGCTTCAGAAGTGAGATTTAGTAACCTCACATTTGCAAGAGGCAGTAAACTAAACACAACAGAAAAACCTAGAACTCGAATTCGGGAGCGCCAATAGACAAAATCTCACTAATCGCACCTCGCCTAACTACAAAATTCAAAGGAATAGACGATTTTGGCCGTAAACAAAATCGTTAGTGAACGATTCTCCCGCTAGAGTCAAACTGTACTTTTTGAGATGAAAAAATGAAAAAATCGGCACATGCAAGTTTTAGTCATGTGGTCTGGACTTCACGCTTTCTGTTCGCTCAATATGCATGTATCGTGTAAAAGCACGTTAATAATTCCTGAATATTTAAAAATCAATCTAATGCTAAAAGTCACAGTTTATTTTTAAATTAATTTTCATTGATCAATACTTCAACTAAAATTGAAAAATTTCATTGTTTGATATTCGTTGGAGCCTCTCAGGATTTAAAATGTCCCATTTGGAAAACGATGTCCTACGTCGAGAAATGATTGTAATGTACGTACTATTTCACATTGCCTGGCAATTTACTTTTCAATCCCTTTAATGTTTTCATTAGACTTGCTGATTCGTCGAATTCTATAGTAGTCATTTTATTTATTTTTTTCTTTTAAGAATAATTAAGTTGAGAGTCAACTCCAAAGGCCTACAGTCCAGTAGCGTCGTTCTTTTATACGGGATCGTGGAAGAAGTGGAATCCAAAAGGGACCTAAAACATGAGGACTTTGGTATTTTATAAATATATTAGTTGTTTGTTCTTGACGCATAATGCAACAGTTTGGAGAGTCATAGATTGCGGTCAATAATGCGGCGCCTGAGTAAAGTATCTTTGTTGAGGTGGAATTCTAAAGTAGACCAAAGTCAACAAGCAATGTGAAATCCAATGCAATTGAAAGCATTACAATGACAGCACTTATGGATACTACATCGCATTAATCAGCTCTCTTCATAACTTATAGAAATGTAAATGAAAATGAAATGAACATGGACTAAAAAATAAGCGGTAGTACCATTTATTAGGAAATGTATTATCTTCTTATATCTTCAGTTAGCTGTTTCAAGCATTGATATTATCTGTTTAATTAAATAATTGGCTTGGTATTTCTGTTGCAGCGTTCTTTGGCCAGTTCTTCCTTCTTGCCGCCTTCTTCTGGCTTACAGTCATGTGCTTCGACTTCACTCGCGGCTTTATGTAAGTTAAAATTTTTAACTACCACATTATGTTTATACATCAAATACAGCGACAACAATCAATGGCCAAGCGTGGCATTTTTAAAGCAGAATTCGCAAGGCGTGGCGAATATCCAGGCCTATCTTTCTGAAAGTACTGGCAGATGAGGTATTCGTGCGTAAAGTGTGTTTGGTACGGTGTTCTTACTGTAAAACATTCAAACCAGTTATTTTCTGGTATTATTACTCCTCATTAGTGCCAAGGACACCCTTGACCGTTTAAAAGACACGCTACGGGAGTGCCGCAGTGAGGGAGCGGATCCAGGTGAGGCTTTGGACGCCGCCCGCGAGAATTCGCCAGAGGCAAACCGGAGGCGCTCGCCCAGTGTTGCCAAATTCCGCAATTTCCGCATTTGCTTTTCCCTATTTAATGTTCAATCCTCAATCCGTGCCGATGGACACAAATTCCTCAATTTTTCTTCGACGAATAAAAATCAGCCATTATACCTCAATGATATTTTTAGAATTTTAAAGCCTTTTATCTTATTTAGAGTGGAAGATAAGGTTTGGTAGGTTGGTTAGCGATTCCGGGCGCGTCAACAGCTTAGGTCATTAGTCCCGTAAGTGTAGTTCATTTTTTCTTGAGAGAGGCAGTGATCTTCCCCCGCCGGATGGCGAGATACGGCGTCGACCAACCGTCGGCTAGCGAGGTTTCTCCCTAACCAGGACTCTCCCACCAGCGGAGCACCGCCCCAGCCGGGACAATCTTTAAGCTCCCGCCCGGTCTCCCGCCACGTGTGGAAGTGTAGTACATGTGTGTGTGTGTGTGTGTGTGTGTAAGCAGTGAAGATAGAACCAGAAAGAGAAAGAAAAGATCGCCTGCGACCCGTGGCCCGTTTGTTAGGGTACTGCTCCGACATTCACCTGGTGTTGATCGGAGAAACCACGGAAAACGTCCGATCAGAGCAGCCGGCCGCTATAAGGGTTGGACTAGCCTTTGTGAAGCAGCCAAACTCGTTTTGTTGGAACAAATTTCACATGAAATTCAACGGGAATCGAATCCGGACCTCAGTGGTGAAAGGCTAGTGACTTCGCTATATTATTTAGGGGACGATACGAAGAAACGCATATCCCTTTAGGTACTTTCAGGATCCTCCCATGCGTACAGCAAATTCTTTTCCGTTGTGACCGAGTGGGGTGTGTGTCAGGGATCTGCTGCCGATCCACGACGCGAGATACGCCGGCCGCCGCCTGCTCTACTACTCGCTGTTCGCGTGGGGCAGTCCCTCCGTCATCGTGGCCATCACCATCGCCCTCAACTACGCGCCCGGCCTTCCTCCTACGGTGCAGAAGCCAGAGATCGGATTGTTCAGCTGCTGGTTCAGCCGTAAGTGTTGCAATAGTGCTCAGAAGACTACGATCTACAATACCCACACGATTTTAAATTAAAATAAGTATAAACTTTCCAAATCTTCTCCAATACTATTTCTTACTCTGAATTTGTCATTGTTTCTCAATGTAGAAATTTGTGATGACAAAGTTTCAAGGCTCGTGCTGAGGAAACGGGGAAACGGAGAGATTTAGTCGAGCACCGTTCGTTTCAATGTTTTAGGCTCGTGCTGAGGAAATGAGAAGATTCAGTCAAGCGCCGTTTGTTTCAGTGTTTGAAGGCTCGTGCTGGGAAAACGGGGAGATTTAGTCGAGCGCCGCGCAATTCAATGTTGCAAGGCTCGTGCTGAGGAAACGAGGAGATTTAGTCTTAATATATTAGCTCTGTTTTTAGTAAATAGTGAAAAAGCTGCCAGTCGGCTGGGATCAAGAGCTATTCAGAGCAGCAGACCGTAAAGTGTAAATTAATTATTTAAAAATTATGAATTAAACATTTTAAAGAGAAATATTAGTTTTAGATCCTCATTTATATTAGCAAAACTAGCTAAAACATAGCTTTTTTGAACTTAACTACAGCACATTGTATACAAAGGTATTGTTTTGTTGCAGCTACGTGGGCGAAATTCTACTACCACTACGGCCCAGTGGCGTGTCTGCTGCTGGCCAATGTCCTCATGTTCACCTACACGATGTTTCGCTTACGAGCAGCCCAACGAAGTGGGAGGGGCGTGCTGAAGAACGAAGACTCCTGCCTCACCGGTGGCGCTTTCAGAAAACGACGAGAGCGGTACATTCATTCAATACACTTCGACAGTTTACGAAAACAGTTTTGCGCTAGATATTCTCTGTTCGTATATGAAATGGATTAATACGTCTTGCCGTTTTTTAACTAACTTTTTTAAAGTGTTTTGCCAGAATGTTCATTAAAATGAACTTGAGGGTTAAGCTTGTAAATAAAATCAACTGGATCCATGCAATATTTCCACACGTGAATGATTTTGGCTGTCCGGGTGACGCTACGTGGAAGGCTGTTTTGCCGACGTTTCGACCATCTTTTCCTGGTCTTCCTCAGGGCTGTTCTGCCAGAGGAAGACCACGAAAAGATGCTCGAAACGTCAGCAACACAGCCTTCGACGCGGCGTCACCCGGACAGCCAAGATCATTCATATGACTCCGACCGCGGAATCCTACGACTTCAATATCTCCGCACGTTGTAAACCATTGTTTTAAAAGTGAAAATACTTTCATCGTGGAATTAACATAAAATGGCCATCCCCTGAACTGGGTGTTACAGCATAATAAGCTCTCTAACAATTCTCATATTATTAAGCGTTGAGATAAAATTTCACACTTAATGAACACCCCCTTTACATTTTTATCGTGAAAATGTATTTCTATCTTTTATTTTCGTTTAATTTTACATAAATCGATGAGCAATGTCGTATCTGAAGCTTATTGTTGTGTGGGATTTTGTAATTATTAGTCCCTGGTTGGTAGGCAACTCGCCATGCGTATGTGTTTGGCAGGTCACGTCGTGACGCAGGCATGGGAATTTCATATTTTCGCGTTTTCGAATAATGGGCATTCCACGCCAAATCCAACATTTCAAGGAAAATTTAAACTAACCATTTTTAATGTTCTTGGTATTTTTTACTCATTCTGCAAACAAAGTAATGAGAGATTTTAAAATAATAATGTAATGTTATTCCCTCTGAAGTTATGAATTTGAGAAATTTGCCGGAGAATATGCCATTTGCAGCGCACAGAGCCAATTTTATCGAAATAAGAAAGTGCAGTTAACTTGATCAGAAAAAATGCACTGAATAGGTAATACAATTCTGGCTTTCTTTAACATGAATTAATGTTTTTTGGAGCAGACCTACGCAAATGATCATAAACACGAAAACATTTAGCTTTCATTTCTGTATTGCAGACCACAAGCTTTTTTGCTAAAATTTTGCAGTTACAATATACTTTAAATCCTCTACAAAGATATAAATAATTTAGGATGGAGAATCCATTGGTTACGAAGAAATTAGTTATTCTGTTCTCGAGTACATGCAACCCATTCTGAAAAGTGACCGTATGTCTGCCCGGTGCGCAACTTTTGGGACAAACTCCATGAGTTTTGTAAACTCTCTTCCAGGTACTGAACAGTACGAGTAGTAAGGTCAGCGGTTGACAGTTTACTTCCAAACAGATAATTCTTTGTTACATCACAGATTACTCACTCGATCGTCGTTCCAATTTGGATATTCGCTTAAGTGCGATTATTTTGATTAAAAAAATTCAGGGTGTAAACTTGATTGTTGATACTAGTGCTTTATAAAATTAAATGTGACAAATTATTGCGTTCTGACGTTTGTTTCATTTCTTTTAATTTATATATACACGGGAGGAAATGTGCCAAATTTTGAGACAAGTGATGTTAAGTTGACTCCACGTTTACAAGCATTCTCTTTCTTGTCGGCAGAAAATTTCGAAAATTTCTACTAACAGAAATACATCTAGTGACCAAGAAGAAACCTCACGACCATTGCAGAGAAAAAAATTAACGAAGAAACCTCCTAACAATTTCAGAGATTTATCCTCTGGGCTCGAAAATAAGAGTTTGTTCTGTCGAAAATTCGCTTTTTGCGGCGAACGAAGTTCCTTCGTAAAGGCGAGAAAGTAAAAAGTGGAACATATTTTTATAGTAGCTGCAAATTTGGAAATGTTCAAAGATGAAACTTTTGTGAGTGATACATATGTTTCAGATGTCATCAAAATTTGTACAATTTTTAGGAAGGAGTGGATACAATTGACCATTTAAGCGAAAAAAGCAACACATCCATCAAAACCCTCCCAGAAAACAATGGATTCCGTCCATTGGGTGAAACTTATCAAAATACTTTTTCTTCCCATGAGTCGACGGTTTTTCCCGCTCAATTGGCAGAATTTCGTCCAATATGGCGCACGTCGAGGCGATCACATTGAGACCCAGAGCAGCCAGAGGTTTGGCAGGCAGTCGGCACGGTGGTCATCTGGGGAACCAGACTCCCTGATGCGTCAGCACTCTTTCAGGTTGCTGCGTCCACGTCAGAGACGGTGACTGCACCAAACTCGACGTGCAACGCTTTAAGTTGTTGCACTTGTCACAGTTTGTATCTTCTGCATCATCTGGAACTCTTTTGGGCCATCCCTTTCAGGCCACTATCTCTTTCTTCTACTTACCTCCTCTTCTCACCCGGCACCCTGGTCGCTTGACTGTGAGAGGTCGGGTCGTGAAACACCCTAAGAAACGTCCCGAGGGGCGTGTGGTTGAATGAAAGTGAATCACTTTTCTCTATGCTGGTTTATTAACTACGGATAGTTTCATTATCCAATCTGGTCTTTATGTCAACTTAGGTTTTACTTTCTTAAATCAAATTAATATGCAGCTGATCTCTAAGACTTGCATGGGGGACAAGCTAGTTTAGCTCGCGTTCTCTTCAACTCACCATACCGGCAGCCCTGAACATGGTTTCCCTGCGAAGGGAAGGGAAATGTCTTGCCTCGCCACACGTCTAGTCGCACTAGACGCTCTCGTTCAAGGTCCTGATGTCCGCGAGCCCGGCCACCACCTCGCCTCCCATTCTCACTCCCTTCCTTGCTCAGCGCTTCATCCTCCCTTACGCGTGGTGTTGCGGCTGTGTGACAAATTTGAGGAGCGCGCCTAAAGCGGCGCGTGGCGGCAGCGGCGGCGGGTAGCGGCTGGGCATCAGACCGGCAAAGACGCCCGGCCAATAGGAAACGATCAGCTAGCCGGCGAGCCGGTGGCCGTGAAGCGAGGCTACTTGATATGGGGGCGCCGCCAGAGACGGAGCACACCGAGTGGGAGACGTAGAATTGGAGAAACAGTGATTTGGGTAGAGTGCGCATTAGACGAAGTTATTTTCTGATCGGTATTGTATTTTCTCTGTTTGTATGTAAATAAACTTGTTGTTGGGAAAATGAGTGCGTTTTCTTGAACATAACACGTGGGAAGCTGACGCACCCCTTGCCTGGCATCTTAGCGACCGAGCTGGGCGGCGCGCGGGGTGCGAGGCCCGAAGCGCGCGTTGAGCAAGGGTTGAGCGCAAGTCTCGGAACTTTTCCTCCGGCCTCTGCCCGACTTGCGTATCTGACATACTTTCGAAATAAATTTTTTCACCACATTTTTATAATATGTTATATATTTGGCGTTATTGGCTCGGTAGTCCGACTGCGCCGGCCAGCAATCGGTGTCCCCCATGATTGGGCCTAGTTAAATTCCCATGTTTGGGGATAAGAGCGACATGAGGCGAACAAGACGTATTCTCTTCACCGTCACTAGCAAGATCCGCCTGCTTGAGCGTTTATTTGTCACACAGCTACAGAAACTGGAACGATTTTTGAGGAAAGCTACAACTTTATTTGCCTCGACCGGGAATCGAACCCGGGACCACAGCACGCCCATGAGCCATCCCAGACACATTTTTATAATAGAATAATTTAATTCCTTCCTCGACCCCATTAACCGTGACACACTTCTCTAGCGTATCCCCGAAGACTAAAATAAATAGATGCAGAACGATTATGAACGTCTGTTCTGTAAATGTCGTAAGACCAAAAGGTAGTGAAAGAAAAGTAGAGGAAAAGAAGATCACATCTGAGGTGCTCGTAACGGTAAGCACGGCATCCTGATAAATTTTGTTACATTGCAAGTACACCGTACTTCTGATGATTTGCACCATGCGTGAAATCCCGGAGTGAAGCTGTGGGCTTCGCATGTTAAGTATGTGCTTTTGTTGAATTTCTCCCGTGATCGTTATTTCGTGCAGGTACCAATTTTTTCAGTCGAGATGTGACCTCTTTAGGGACACCTTAAAATAGCGCAGGAATAGTTCGAATGGAAACCTGTACATTCCTTGGACATGTCATTATTAACAACTTTTTGAATTTTCGTTCAACGTAATTAGTAACTATGCATAATTCTGCAAATTTTGTGAAAGTCCGGTCGAAGAGATTGTGGAAAAAATTATCTTGGAGATTTTTATTCCAATCTATGGATTTAAGTAGCGTCACTATCATTCAATAGAATGATATCGTCAAACACCCTTGTGTTTTATATGAGTTTTTCACTGAAAATGGGAATGAAACCACTGCTGGATGACACTCTAGTAAGTAATAACTCATCAGCTTATGGAAGTGTTTTTAATTCTCCCTTAAGGACTCATGAACCGAATCGCGCTTTATGGCCCTTTTGAGCTGTAAAGTTTTTTTATTATATTACACTCCATTCCTTAATTAAAGATCTCTGTTAACTCCCGATGAATTACGTTCGTTAAGTGTCTTTGGATCAGCCGCGTGGATAATTGTCCGAATGTGTGGGTTGACAGTCTCCGGTGCAGTGCTGAAAATAAGACGGCCCATCCCCTGCCATGCGAACGCAGGTAAAGCGGAACGGTGTTTATCGCCGATCCCGACGCAGCAATACTCTATCTTATTATGACATTTGTTTATTACAAAAGGTAACATTCAATAGCCGAAAATTATACTTTTCACGTGAACGCATCCATTGGAAAAGGTGGCGTGCAAATGAATTTCATATGTCATTCTCACGCCATTAATAATTTGAGAAGGATATTTCATCATCTTGTCTTTAAACAAACTTTGTAATTGTAAGCCATGGAAATTTGTAATGGTTTGACAATTATTATATTAGTAAAACTTTGACTCTCTGAGGTGATTTGTAATGGCTGGAGGTTTCTTAGAAATGCTATCTCCAGGATGGTGCTGTAAGCGAACCCGTTCGCGCTGATGGGCGTGACGTGGCTGCTGGAGGTGGTGGTGTATGTGTCAGCGGTGGAGGTCTCACAGATATTTTGTGTCCCCAGGATGCTTATCTACGCGAAGCTGTTCGCGCTGATGGGCGTGACGTGGCTGCTGGAGGTGGTGGTGTATGTGTCAGCGGTGGAGGTCTCACAGATATTTTGTGTCACCAGGATGCTTATCTACGCGAAGCTGTTCGCGCTGATGGGCGTGACGTGGCTGCTGGAGGTGGTGGTGTATGTGTCAGCGGTGGAGGTCTCACAGATATTTTGATGAGGATGGTGCTGTTCGCGCTGATGGGCGTGACGTGGCTGCTGGAGGTGGTGGTGTATGTGTCAGCGGTGGAGGTCTCACAGATATTTTGTGTCCCCAGGATGCTTATCTACGCGAAGCTGTTCGCGCTGATGGGCGTGACGTGGCTGCTGGAGGTGGTGGTGTATGTGTCAGCGGTGGAGGTCTCACAGATATTTTGTGTCACCAGGATGCTTATCTACGCGAAGCTGTTCGCGCTGATGGGCGTGACGTGGCTGCTGGAGGTGGTGGTGTATGTGTCAGCGGTGGAGGTCTCACAGATATTTTGTGTCACCAGGATGCTTATCTACGCGAAGCTGTTCGCGCTGATGGGCGTGACGTGGCTGCTGGAGGTGGTGGTGTATGTGTCAGCGGTGGAGGTCTCACAGATATTTTGTGTCCCCAGGATGCTTATCTACGCGAAGCTGTTCGTGCTGATGGGCGTGACGTGGCTGCTGGAGGTTGTGGTGTATGTGTCAGGGGTGGAGGTCTCACAGATATTTTGTGTTCCCAGGATGCGTATCTATGCAAAGCAGTTCGCGCCGATGAACGTGCCTTGTATGTTGAGGGTGGTGGATGTATCACGGGTGGAGGTGTAAGAGATATTTTGTGTCCCCAGGATGCTAATCTATGCAAAGCTGTTCGCGCTGATGGGCGTGACGTGGCTGCTGGAGGTTGTGGTGCATACGTCAGGGGTGGACGTCTCACAGATATTTTGTGTCCCCAGAATGCTTATCTACGCGAAGCTGTTCGCGCTGATGGGCGTGACGTGGCTGCTGGAGGTGGTGGTGTGGGCAGTGGGAGCAGACGATATCACCATGGCTGTAGTGGATGCCGTCAACATTCTCCGTGGCCCTGGGGTCTTCGCAGCCTGTTGCTGCAAGAGAAATGTTCTCAACGCACTCAGGGAGCGCTTGCCGTGTCTGGGCAAACCCCATTTGGACCATTCCCCATCATCTTACACGCAAAGTTCTGACGTATCCCTTCGCAGCTCTTCCATGAGTAACGGAACACAGCTCAGACGGTTAGCTGGCAATGACGATTTTTGAATATCGAGAGGATAAAGAA
Source organism: Teleogryllus occipitalis (assembly GCA_011170035.1). Lineage (NCBI taxonomy): Eukaryota > Metazoa > Arthropoda > Insecta > Orthoptera > Gryllidae > Teleogryllus > Teleogryllus occipitalis. The sequence continues at coordinate 53,840 of BLKR01004539.1, read as the reverse complement.
AAAGTGTAGAGTAGAATATGATTGGAGATTACTTAGTATATGCATTGGAGTATGTTGCCCTATATGTGGGACATTTGATAACCCGAAGAATTACTATATTTTTCTTATGACGTGCGTAAACTTCCTTTACTCTCGCATTAATTCGTCGTTTAGACCATCATAGATACCAACAACTTAATGTATGTTATAAAAGTTAAACCTACTGAAACTTACTGAATCAGTTGATTACTAAAGCTGTTTTTTCAGTGGAACAACATTAGTGTAAGCGTTGTCATCTCTAATCAAATAAGTCGAGTAATGTAAATTTTTAACTATGATGCAGTTTGACTTGTCAATTAATGTTTTGTATGGATCATATAATTGAAAATTATATCAACTAATCTAAGATTTTATTTGTTTCGGCAGATTCTTACGTAAACAGCGGTTATATGTTTATCTACTCAGCTAATCTAAATTAATGGAACTATTTCTCACCAGCAATCGACAGATCATGAAAATAGGAATAAAATGATGATAGGTGACAAAATACTCCGTTCTCTGATATGAACATGGAGTAATAGTTTCGTTTGAAAGAATCCTGATGAAAATAAATTATTTTTCTGACCAATTTTCTACTTTCGAAACCGAAAACCAATAACAATGTACTCGTTCTTCTTCTCTTGTTTTAAAATATTTTTATATATACTACTTGCACAACGTTTCTTGAACGATGACCTTGCTTCCCCCTCCCTCGAGCAATAAACAGTTGAAAGCAAAAGCTCACAGTGAATACTGATGACAACATTCCAAGCATTAAAACTTCGTTGGCGCGAAAGAGTGGTTAGTTGCTTTCATAGTCGAGAACTTCTGTTGAGCTTTATTACCATTATCTAAAGACATGGCTGAGGCAGGTCCAGGTCCTTCAAGGGAGGCACCTAAAACTCCTACCTAGTGTCCGTGCTGTTGTCTACCTAGAGCGATGACCTGGCCGCACACGTAACAAGTCTGACTTTGATTTTCCAGAGGTTGGCATTGCTGTAAATACTCTAGAGACTGACTTTGTAACTAATACCCCCACTCCGCCCGCATTTCTTCAATCTATCGTTCAAGAAAAGTTGCGCGAGTAGTTCATGTTTAGATTTCATAATGAGAAATAATACATGGTAACATAACACTTAAAATATTTTTTCAATGGTAAAAGAGTCAAATGATGCGTTACCGTTTTCTAAAACGTTTTATGAAGTATCTTGAAATAATCATGATTGAATTGCAATATGAATATCTAACATCATGTGTTATTTTGTTTACCAAAAGGTGCATTTCCTCCCATCATTGTAAAACTGCAGCTCAAGTCATATACCTAAACTACATAAGTATTGAAGATTTAGTGGTTAATGAACATTAAATGCTATTTGGAAATGACAGTTAAAGATATTATACAAGCTTATGATGCCGCTACTGCCGGGTATTTTCATGTAAAAGTGTTGTAAATGTGCCATAAATATTTATAATAAAAATACATTTTTAATATAATAGTTGCTTGGTTTGTCCGTACCCGGCCATAGAAAGTTACATGTAAATAATCAACAGAAATATTTCTTTCTCATATACGTAGAAAATGTAAAGTGCTGATTTTTGACAAAAAACGTATTGAGGACACATGATGCCCTCCAAAAATATTTTCTTGTAGCTATTTGTAGTAATGTACTTTCTTTAATACGTGGTGTAGTCAAAATCTATGTTTTATGGGTTCTTGATAACTTCTTGATAATGGATTCTTGAAAAAAGTTGTTTTCGGAAAAGTCTGTCTGTCCATGTAAATGCCCATTCGTCACTGGACAACACTAAAAACCAAACATCTAAACTGCTTTACAAATCAAACACCGAAACTATGTATGGGATGTTTTCCAAAATGAATATTCCTTGTTCGATCTCACCGTATTCGTGATGCTGCCAATGTTCTACTGAAATTTAAATTGTGGGGCCCATAAGACTTTTTTCGATTTTCTCAATAAAGGCTTCAAACGTTTTTGAAACAATTGCTCGAATAGAGCAATGTACTCATTAACATCTTCTGGATTTTAAAAATTTTGCAAATTTTTCAATTTTCTAAAATTTAGATTTAACCGTGAAAATCGAACCTTTGCCACCTTTATAAGTGTATTTTACTCTATTCTTACAAGAAATTTAAAGAAAAAATTAGGAGCCTTTTTTGAGAAAATTTTGAAAAATGGGGTTTTATTTAAAGTACCCCCAAATTTTAAAGAACATTTTTCAAAATTTCAAAGCTTCAACAAAAACTAGACGGACAGGGGTTTCTTCATTCTGAAAAAACTTCTACGCATGGTTTAGGCGCTATCAGTGTTCACAGACAGACAGAAGGATGGTCAGAAAGACACAGTCGGACGGACTGGCGTTTTGAAAAAAAATCACTTTTTCAGTATCAGGAGATCCCAAAACGTGAATATCCGTTGAAATCTCGAAATCGACTTTCCGCAGCATTACGTAACTTTCTCTGTTCTCCGCCTATACGTACGTATACGAGGAAGTAAAATTGGATGACATCATTTAAAGGTTTTTCTTTACAAGAACTTCTCAAGATTTGCTTTATTACAAAATGGGTGGTACTTATGATTCTGAAGAGAGATTTCAAAGTTTTTTAAGCGTTTCTAATTTTCTAAATTTCAGACATTTTCATTGAACCTGCACAATTTTTACGAACTCCATTCTAGCAAAACATTTTCAGAAAATAGTGTTATGAGACTCTTTGAACATTTTTGTGAAAATTTGTTGTATTGTCATGAAAATGTGCACAAAATCAAAAGATTTATTTTGTATTTGTAGAGCTTTGACGTACTAGATTATTCCCCCCCTCCAAATCTACATTGAAGTTAAAATCCTGATACCTATGATTACAGATGGAGGGGATGTAGCTGAAAATCGCTCTAGCATCTCAAGCGCGTCCATTTATCTCAAAAGAGCCAATGAACTCCTATGCGTCTAGTAATATTTATTACATTTTGAACATTTTTTTAATTTATTTTACTTTATCGAATCTTATTGTTTATAATTTTTAAAGTTAATAAATCTTCAAAATTAGGGTGACTAGATCCATAATTATGAAAATAATAGCAAAATAACAATAATAATAATAATAATAATAATAATAATAATAATAATAATAATAATAATAATATAACAACTGACAGATTCCTAAAACACTAAATTACATTAAGAAAAGAAACTTCTATAATTATATATTCTAACTAGGCACTAAATATTTGCACAATTAAGAATACAGGGCGCTGACAGTAGACTCACTATGCCTCTCACTATGACTCTTAAATCACTTCCTTCATTTCCCTGCTCATTTCACTGCACGACACCTCACGTCCAATTCAACCAAAGCACTTGCGATGCTTTGCATATCTGGATTCATTTTGATAGTCAGGAGTAGTGTTCAATCATTTCTTACTTCTATACATGATGCAAACGGGAATAAATTTGACAGTATTTGCCGCAAATTATACAAAAGCGAGAAACGAATTGTGGTAGGATAGCGTTGTCAGCGGGTTGTGGTGGGATAGCGGTTCGTTTGACGTAATGCTTGGATAATATTTTCTTATCAATTCTTGGCAAAAACGCTTATTTCCATCTGTGTTATGATTTCAACTTGTTCATGTGTTAATCATAGTTCGTCATACACAGTTGATAAATATCTAATTATACTTCTAATAAACTAATTAAATTACTATTGTTCTACGATTATTTAATTAAGATGTTATTAAGTACAATTATTACCGACTTATTTTGTATTGACACCGCCTCAAATGAGGCGCAGGAAAATAAAACTTTAAAGTTTATAATTGTGATTCAGTGTTTATATTTCAATAGTTTTTATAAATTAGTGTCCGTGACCAAACTCATCTAATATAATAAAGTTTTAAGTACTAAAATGAACCCTTCAAGAATCTATAACCGAGAAACAGCAACATGTTTATTATGCAAAAGTATGAAATAAATCCTTAAGATTTGGAGAAAGTGAAAATTTTCAATTTTCGCTGGAGTACATTCACAAAGGATGTTCCAAATTTGCAGACTGTGCCTCGTCTGTAAATAATATCTTCCTGCAGATATGATGCAGGTACAAAGATGCAGGAAGAAGCCAGGTACAAAATAAATCCTTAATATTTGGAGAAAGTAAAAATTTTCAATTGTCGCTGGAGTACATTCACAAAGGATGTTCCAAATTTGCAGACTGTGCCTCGTCTGTAAATAATATCTTCCTGCAGATATGATGGAGGTACAAAGATGCAGGAAGAAGCCAGGTACAAAACTGCATACGCGATTCTTTATCTTGTGGTTGTAAGTGTTGAACATTGCAAAATTTGTAGGAATACAAACCTTCATTGTGAAGGAATTCACATACTGCACTCTTCGCAAACCTAACCGAGAACACACTCTTCTGACCCAGTTTGATCGATTTTCTTCGGCTTCTATTATCACACGGTCTCTTGACGTGACTGACTCTACTTCAACTCCCAGCTGGATCTCAGCTGGAGAAAGATCGTATTGATTGATTGATTTTTTCGTGTTTCGGGGCAAGTCAACTGCTTTGGTCATTAGTCCCGTTAGTGTAGTGCATGTTCTTTCTCGGGAGATGGCGGTGATCTTCCCCCGCTGGATGGCGAGATCGGGCGCCGACCTACCGTCAGCTAGTGGGGTTTCCCCCTAACCAGGACTCTTTCCCCCTAACCAAGCTCTAAGCTCCCGACCAGTCTCCCGGATTATGTGGTAGTGTAGTGCATGTTAGTGTAAGTGTATGTGTGTAAGGGGAGAGGATAGGACGAGGAAGAGGAAGGACAGATCGCGCGCGGTCCGTGGCCCGTTTGGTAGGGTACTGCTCCGGCATTCGTCTGGTGTTGATAGGAGAAACCACGGAAAACTACCGATCAGAGCAGCTGGCCGCTAGAATTCTCCTCCAGACAGCGACTGGATTCAACCTGGCTGAAAAGCTAGTGTCGAAAATCCTGCCGCCGCCAGGACTCGAACCTGGGACCTCCCGGTCAGAGGCGTTGCAGTGACATCAGTTGATGCACTGAGCTACCGCTCCCGGTCCGTATTCTGACAGAGATATATGAACAAATTTCTCGCAAAATTCCGAAAGTGTTAAGAAATACGCTAACAATTACATTAAGAAATCGTCTGTGATATTCATGTACCGCTGTTTCCGCACTGCCGTCATAAAAACCGATTAAAAAAATCATGTCTGCATATTCTTCGTGCCTGTAGTTTGACATTATTTTCATGTAAAATACACGTCACAATAGTCCAAAGTTGACTGATAAATACGTAAACACATAGACGACTCTGATTTTAAAATAAACACATAAACAACTCTGTTTAAGAGTTTTTCAAAATAAGCTTGAGTAACGCGCTGATCAGCGTTCTCGCTTGGATTCCAAAAATTCTGGAATTGTGATTGGTCGACAGGCCGCGAAGTCCGAACTGGAGTCTATAATCGATGTCATTCTTCGATTAAATATACAGCAGAAATACGAATATTATTAAATGGTTGTAGTGAAAATAAATTCAATTGACTGAAAATCATTGAAATACATGACCCTTTTCTTACTGCTAATTAACTTGTTGAAATCATAATCATTAATTTTTCAGACACGAACGTCTTTACATTATAAACTCGATCAAACTATTTTGCCATCTTTTAAAAGAAATACATGTTTCTTGGAAATAAACTATTTTCAACGTCATTGCAATCAATATTTGATTTCAGAGACATCCACTTAAAAAGGCACATTATTTGAATATTTAAATCCATTTTTGTAAAATATTCATGCCATGATTTGTACAGAATCTTCCTCCAAGAAAACATTAACATCTTTATCAAAACCCTTCCCAGCACTTTCTAAAACCTCTTTAACCTTCAAACAAATGTATTTTTCTTGCAGTCTGATGTGAAGAATATTGAATATAGTTTCTAAAATTCATAATATTTTATTTTCAAAATTTTCTTCTTTTTCTATTTTCTTTATATTTATCCAGAAAACATCCATTACATAATGCCAATGCTGTGGATATTCCAGTGATAGTGTTGCCACCTATAGGAAAAATACTGTAAATAGGAGTCTAGACAAATAATTTTAAAATATCGTAGTCTCAGACGAGAAAATTTCTATTAGTAAATCTACAACAGCACATATTTTCTCGAATTATTTATAACTGCTCCGGTCTATTATACTACTACATAAATATGGAAAAGTGTTTTCAAACAGCAAAAATTATTTTTGGCGCCGAGTCTCGAAGTCAGGTCTTCAAAGTTCACTCGCCGTCACCGACACCACTGCGTTATAGAAATCCTGCGGGGTTCAAACTCGGGCCTGTCTCAACCCGATATTCCAAACCCTTCTTATGCTGCTTAACATGAAATGTTAAACACACTGTGTGTTAAAGAAATAGTGGAGAGACAAAACACTCCATGGACAGTATCTAAAACGAATGGACAAGGTATAGAAAAATAAAGATCAATCATTTATGTGGCTTAGAAGGGGAAGAATGAACCCAGAATCGGAAGCTATTGTAATAGCCGCCCAAGATCAGACGTTTAGAGCACAACATTATGATAAAGCGACTCTCAAAATTTCCCAAGATGATATATTTTCTAGGATAAATAAGCAATAAATTTTGGGCTCTTATCCATGATGTCCGTCAAGGAATAATACTTCCTGCCGCGACAACATGGAAACGATAATTTGAATAACTATATTTCCCACTGAATTCTAGATGACGTGCACAGATAATGAAGTTACATTTATATCCAGAAGCAAAACAAGGGGCCATCTCAGCACTTGCTCAATGGATCAGGGAAAGTGTACGAAGAACCTGATCGAGAACTTGCTCTTCTTACATAGAAAGCGCGAGAAAGTAAAAGTGACGGAAAGCAGGAGCACGTCCCTCGCTGTGCGCAGTGCGGTCCGGCCGTGGAGGCGATGTTATGTTAGCAGACCCGTGTGTTCTATTCGTGGAGCGCGGCGCGGCGCGGCGCCGAGTGAGGCGAGTGTCTGGAAGGCGCAGTGCGCGGGGCGATGGGGGCCGTGCGAGTCGCTGTGGGGGCGCTGCTGTGCGCTGCGCTGGCGCAGGGGGCCTTGGCGACCACGCCTCCCTCCGCGCCCTTCCACCTCCGCAAGTGCTGCGCCCAGGACCAGCTCCTCAACGACGACATGAGCGCTTGCGGGCCCCTGGGGAACTCCACACGTTACAGCTTGAACATCTCCAGCGTCCAGGTGGGTTTTATACAGGAGTCCTGTTCACTGTGTGCCAACCCCAGAACGTCTAAACGGTTCCTGATAACGAAATATAGTTTTCGCTCAACAATGCAGAATCATGGGGCAAGTGATATGGTGTAGAGATACTGTTTGAAATATTTTTAGTTTTCTAGAAATTTAATTATCTTTGATTTTTTAATTACATCTCGTTATTTTTCTCATTAGCAATAGATAGATCATAAATACAGGAATGCAATGATGTAACATGTTAATATTTTGATAGTATTTTGTATATAAAATTATACTTTCTTACGTAAGATTTTCAATTAAAGGTGCAATTTTTCCTGCAGCAGCCGTCGCAACTCTCTTTTTTCGAGGGGGAGGGGGAAGGTGGCCTTCGCAGCCTCTCCCCTCTCCCCGAAAAAGTGCCGGTGCCTCGAAGACAACCTTTGCCATAGGCAACAGCTGCAAGGGTTGCTATAGGAAATCTCGCACATTTCATTTAAAATCACCTGTCAGAAAGAATAATTTTATACTCAAAATACTATCAAAACATTAACACATGTTACATCGTTGCATTCGTGTATTTATGATGTATCTATTACTAATGAGAAAACTACCAGGTTGTAATTGAAGAATCAAATTATATTAAATTTCTCGAAAACTAAAAATGTTTCAAACAGTATCTCTACACCATATCACTTGCCTCATGATTCCGCATTGTTGATCGAAATCTATATTTCGATACTAGACGCTAGTTAATTACCTGGTGTGGTGTCGTGGATGCAACTACACAGACATTAACTAGAGGTGCTAGAGAATGGCAGAGACTTTCTCATAGTAAAATTTTCTAATTTCCTTGGTGTGGACTGGCTTTACAGTCTTGTCACATCCTCTTGCCAGCTCTCATCTATCGTGGCCCAAAGTACATTTTTTCAACTTTTCAGTTTCTAAATAGTAGAACCGAAATATTACTTCAAAAATATTAAGTAAATCTTGTCCTAAATAGAAATTTTCATTGAAAAATTTGAAGCCGTTTTTAAGAAAATGGCGATTAAGCATTACTGTAAGTGCGAAATTTGATGCTCTTTTTCACAGGAATCTATTGAGTTTTCGAAAAACTTAATTTCAAGTCCTTTAAAAACACTCACAAATGCAATAATGTATTCAAATAGATGGAAATGTGCATATTAATGGCGTGACAGACATTGAAAATAAATTAATGTAATTTTTGAGAAAACAAAAGAATGCATCACAATGAACTTTTACTACTCCTGTTGTATAATTCCGTCATTTCATGGCTGCAACCCGTTGCATAATGACACTCATTACGATACAGATTTCATTATGATACAAATGCTTGACCAAACACAGAGAAGTTTACAGACCGAGTATTGACTCTTCATTAATCATTAAGAATCGTTATAGTAAATGTTTTTTTTTGATTGTGTACATTAAAATTGCATTTAATATTATATTATGTTTGTCAGTTTTAATTTCGTTTATTACCTATACTTTTTACGTAGAATATTATTTAAAATAAATTGTATCGTAATTTCACATTGATCATATTTGATTAGGGCAGTGGTAGTGGTTGTGGTAGAGGGACCATTTGACTGACGTTTAAGATTAAAACGAAAGTTATTTTGTGTTATATGTTGCTGCCGTGTGTTTGTCCTTAACAACTGACCAATTCTTTAGTTTGAAATGTCTAGTGAATCAAAGCACGAGTTGAAACCTTCATAAATAAGAGAAAAAGCGAAAATGGTGATCCCGTAATTATTGCCGCTCCTTTTGTACTCTTTCGCAAGCGGACTGGTAAACCAAAGCCACCTGCGGCAGATAGTATAGCTGTCAGCTAGGTGGCTTTGGTTGAATCCTGCATGTCACTGCCACGAAACGATTAAATGTAAATGTTTAACTTATAAAAGTTACCATAAGTCGTAGAATAGTACCGTATGACACTCGATTTAATGGGTATTAATACATCATCGTTCCATAATGTACTATTACGTCATATTAAACAGTGAAATTAGCACTATTCATTGGAAACATTTGTATACAAAATTTGGAAACATTTTTGAGCAATTGGCGTTCGAGCGTTTCTGAAAATGCGGAATTTTGAGCTCATTTTTGCAGAAAACTGATGGGTTTTCGAGAAATGTATACATTATTTAAAGCACATGTACTCATAAATACCATAATGTGAAGACATTGTCTCTAATGTAAAAATTAGGGACGTGAGACAAGTCAAAAAGTTACATTTTTAGAGCAATATAGCTTTGATATCCTATAGCACTAATACTAAGAAAAATTTAAAGAAAAATTGGGAGCCGTTTGTGAGTAAAAATCTTGTTTTTGTATTTTTTTTAAATTGCAAATATTGCACGAAAACAAATTTTTAAAAGATCTACATGACTTTAATGAAAAAACTATTTATTGAAAACAAATTTCATTTGAAGGATGAATCTCTTTCTTCAATTTTATAGTTGTAGGAAGATACCGAAAAAATTCAAACTTTTGCAATTTTCGAATATTCAGAGTTAACCGCGAAAATCGGACCTATGCCACCTTTATAATTGTATTTTGTTCTGTTCTTAAAGGAATTTAAAGAAAAAATTTGGAGTCGTTTTTGAGAAAATGTTGAAAATGTGCGGGGTGCTTCATATAATGGACGGGGCGGTTGCCTGTGCTTTTAGTGGACTGTATCATATTAAGTGTTGAATATTGGCAGGCACTCCGCTCAGTCCTATTCGATGCTCATTAGGAACCCTATGATGACGTGGGTTGTCATAGGGTCTCACAAGGTCTCACCTTGCACAATGATCTTTAATGACCTTTAGGTTATCACATTAGTTCTCCACAATTACAGTTTGTGCAATTAGAAAACAAACACTCTTAATGTTTTCACAGAAATTAACAGTTTAGCTCTTCACTATGCTAAAATACACTGAATTACTATTCTCAATGTGAGAATACAAATAACTTTACGTCTTTGATTAGGAAGTCCGAGCGCATGTGCTCGCCTGGCAGCTTATTTGCGACTTAGTATAAAATAGATTGAATAGTTCAGCATTTATACACAATGCTGAAATAAACCTTGAAATTATTCTCAATGTGAGAATACAAAGTTACGTGACTTTGATCACGGAGCCACAAACGCATTTTTTCTCGCGGCTGCTTGTTAGCGACTGATTACAACAAATTAAACAATATGGCCTTTTACTATGCTATAATATGAATACACAGAATATTATTCTCTGTATGAGAATTTAAGCTTTATGTGAACTTTGAACACGGAATCCGAACGCATGTTGCTCGCGAAGCTGCCTCTCAGCGACTGAATTTTCTGCGGTTAGGGGTTCGCGAAGAGGGGGGATTTGAACTGACCAATTAGCTCTCTGGGTTTTTGAAATGTTCTGGAACTTTCTGGGGCGCGCGGCGTAGCCGGCTTGGGGCGTGGGAATTTTCCACGCCGCGCCGTGCGGGGTTGCCACCCGGCGCGTGGGAATGTTAGGCGAATAAACATCTATTCATACCTCCCTATCTCCACTTTTGCGTGTGGGACCGAACATATAAAGTACCCCCAAACTTCAAAGAATGTTTTTCAAATGTCAAAGCTTCAACTAGAGCCAGATCAACAGGAGTTTCCTCAATTTGGAAAAGATCGTACGTGTGGTTTAGGAGCAAGTAAGGTTGATGGAGGGACGGATATATTGAATACAACACTTTTGCGGTATCAGGGGACCCCAAAGCGTGTATTTCCGTTGAAATCGATTTTCAGCAACATTATTTAACTTTTTCTACCTACGTATATTACTCCATATACACGTTTATTACGTCTGTATACGAGAAAGTAAAAAGTATAAAGTTTTTACAAATATTTACAAATATTTAAATGAAACTGCTCGGTACACACTTTCCGTTATTTCCCGACCGCCAACCGCGATCGTAGTGTTGTGGATACACCACATAATCTAAAGAGGCCCCGCCTCGAGTGTACGGTCTTACCGCGCCACTCCTGTGACTTTCGTCACCCGTGCAACGCATGAATACGCGCCAGCTTGAATTTTGCACAATGTGCGAAGTTACCGAAAACAAAACCCGCCGGCGTGAGCGAGTCGGCTCATTTTATACTCGCCGGGTCACTCTCACGTGATCACCGTCGTGCGTGGGTAGGAGGTGTGCATACTTCCACGTGACAGTCCAAGTAACGCCGACGTTTACCTGTTCTAAAAATATCTGCACACCAACGCCATGGCGCCTAAGCTACTCAGCTCCCAGGTATGCAAGCATACCGCGTCTTCCTCCCACTCAGGGCAACCAACTTGGCACTATATTGGATGACTACAGTCTGGATGAGAATTCTAGCAGTCAGCTGCTCTGATGGGTCCTTTCAGAAGCCTTTGATCAACTGCAGATGGATGCCAGAATTGTGCCAATAGGACATAATAGGCGAAGGCTCCGCGTGTATTGGGTGATGGTCTAGCAGATCCCCCAATCCTCATGGCCAGGTGAAACTCCAGTAGAACTCTGCCGATTTCAGGCCAAGGTACGATTGCAGCCAAACGAATGCTCGCGAATTCAAATTAAGGAAATAACAATTTACATTATTGCAGGAAAAAAGCTGTTTTTTAAAATTTATTTGCTACATGTTCAATTGCAATACAATTTTTCAGTGAGTTGAATATTATTTTACATAACATAAAGGCAGAAAGCCAGCATTTAATCGACAGATAAAGAGTCAGCAATAATTTAATACAAGTGCTTTCACTAACTTTAATTACGTAATTGATAAATTATTATGAAAACTGAAAATATAAATAAAATAAGTATTAATTAAGTTTCATTTAAATTTTAAGTTTTGCAGCCAAACGCATAAACTCAAAAGCAAATATTAAGAAAGTAACAACTTATATTGTTGCAGGAAAAGAAGCTCTGGTGGATGGACGACAAGGTTCGCCTTGCTCCAAGTGGACAAATCGAGAAGCTGTCGGTTCTGGCAGTGAATGCTACGGTTCTCTACAAAAAGCAGCCCTGCGAGCGGGATCTTACGTCCGTCCTGTGGACGGCGGAAGCTTCTCTCCACCTGAACGGATCTCTTGAGGTGAAGTTTCAGACTTTTGATTTTAAAATACCAACCTGATCTTCACATTTTCCCCATCTCTTTATGAAAAATTTATTTCATTCTCATCACTGTTCTTTTAAGAGGAGGCGAGTTTACTATTCTCTTTGACCATCTTTCTTCATTATTTCAAGGAAAATATTAAAGGCAATATTGTTGTTAACTCTGTGAATGTTCAGCCAGAGTTTTTTGTTCACTTAATGGACGTAAATGTTCTTTAATTTAACTCTCTTCATTATGAAATATTGGCAACACTGATTTGTGAATTTCATTTGTGCAGCATTTATTTTCTCTTTCTGAAACAGTATACAGTATTTGACTCAATCATAAGTTATCACACTTTTCACAATACACTTCAATTTTTTTATTTAGCCAGAATTAAAGAGAAGGAAGCCCTATTTAAAATTTATTGAATAAGTAAATAAATGAAATGTTGTGAAACTGGTGTCACTGATGACATTAAATTACTTCCATAATTATCTTGTCAAAATTCCAATGTTCACCAATATTTGGATTAAAATGATTTCGAAATTACCGATACAAAATAATACACAGAAGGGCCTAAATAAAGAGAGATTTGATCCTCGTACAATGCTGTTGTAAGTTAGCAGAGAAAACATTTTTTCAGTTAATAAAATATCTCTGAAACATTCTAATTTGTAACGCAGGTGAATTTCCATCTAAAAAATAAGTAATATATTTGAAACATATCTATTTACATGAAAATATTATGACCGAACTTGGATGAATATCAGTTTTTATACAATTTAAATAAAGTTTTAACATTACAAAGATGCAGTTGTATTACACAAACCAACGGTACGGATATTTTGGATGTAACAATGTACCACCCAAGTTCTCGCAGCGCTCTCTCTGCTACTGTGCGCTCCGAACGTTACAATATCCGTTAAACACGAGTCACAAAAAACGAAAATTACTCAAAACAAGCTTATCTATGATATGACAATATGTATATCATAGGATTCGTCATAATATTCTCGTCATGATGGGCTAAAAAAATATGTATATTTCCATTGTTCCAACGGGGCACCGCCCCAGCCGAGACAAGCTCTGGTCTCCCGACATGTGGAATAGTGTAGTGCATGTAAACGTAAGTGTGTGTAAGTAAGGAGTCAGGAGTATAGAATTAGGAAGAGGAAGAAATAATCGCACGCGGTCCGTGGCCCGTTTGTTAGGATACTGCTTCGGCATTCGCCTGGTATTGATCGGAGAAACCTACCGAGGAGGAAAACTGCCGAGCAAACCAGTCTGCTTCTAGAATTCTCCCCCGGACAGGAGCTGTTCTCGACCCAGCTATTAAGCTGGTGTCGAAAACCTGCTACAGGACCTTTCGGTCAGAGGCACTCCAGCGACATCAGTTGATGACCTAAACTACCTCTCCTAGTTGGGGATTTAAAATTCAGAGTATTCCCGCACAATTGCATTTTGATTTTACAAACAAAATGTTCATTCAATATTCCCAAATAACTATAAAAGATCCTGAATGTGTAACTGTATACTTACGGACCTAGGAGATATCGTGACATTTCACAAGAGATTTCGTGAATGGAATGTACAGAGTGGAAATCATTGAACTGAAGAATATCCACCTAAAAGGATTTAGTCGAATCTGAATTCACTGTAGTTGTTCTGTGCAGATGCAGCTGAACACGGCAGCTGGTGGGCCAACCGAAACATTTGTGCTCCCTCCGGAAGACTACTGCATAGACAAGACAACGCTGAGTGAGAAGCTTAGCCTCGTCTTCCTGGCTTGTCCGTGCAAACACGTGGTGTGCGTCCGCAAGTGCTGCGACAACAAGCGAATGCTGACCATTTCAGAAGCTATTGCTATGAAGCAAGATGCTCACTGCGACGCCAATCTTCCAGGAAACTTCACGTGGAAGGCACCGTTCACAACGCTCTCTGCTGGGTCAGAGAGAAGGCAGGCAAACGTGACATACGCCCGGTTACGAGGACCGTTTCCTAATACGTGCCCGTCTGGTCGGATGAATGTAATGATTGAAATGAGGTATTTACACCATATTCCTTCTTTTTTTATTAGTGTTCATGATTTTAACACCTTAAAAAGAACATACAGAAATTATTTCTCTGATTCAAGTACTGTTCGTCTAATGACTTATCAGTAATTCCAACATTCTTCACAGACAACAGTATAAATTTTATTTTGTCTCTCGTTTGGATTTTGTAGTCAATCCAACAAATTTCTGCTTTAAAACATTAAATCGACTAGCGAAGGAAATTATGTAACGCCATTTCTCCAAATATTAGCATTTCAATTCAAGTTTCTCTTATTTTTCAGATCTTTGTAAAGTGATACAAAACGTAAAAAAGTGCAGAGCATCATTCAATTTGTTTGATATTTTCCGCGAACAACGCGTTTTATGGTTTCTAACTGAATTTTAAAACGCATATTCAATTACTTGATTGTTCTTCACTTATGCACATATTTAATATACCCTCTAATGAAAGACGAACGATGAAATAGAAAAATAAAAGTGATCGTGGCAGTGTGAAAGTTTAATTGATGTTGATGTTTATTGAGACATCTCCAATTTTACATCCAAATCATTTGTTGACTTTTTCAGTGACAAGTTCGAAAGCAAACTTTTGGCGAATGGAACGTTGGTAACTCATGTGACCGGGTCTCCATTCGCTGTTCACCAATTCTGTGTGGATTACGGAAAGGACATCAGTAGGGACGGTTACTTCGCCTATGTATGTGCAAAGGTGAGAGCTCCAAAGACTTGAATAATCAATATTATTCCTTATTTCTTTTTATTTCACGCCACCATTCCTTCTATTTTTCAATTACATTGGTTATATTACACTCCTGGATAAGATTTTGTTTTTGCATTCTCGATACACGGTATCTAATTACCATTTTGAATATCATACAAATCTTTCTTGGAAGATTTTCCCCTTTTTCAATTCAATCGAGGAATAAGCGTATTTTAGTCAGAAATAAACATCATTTTATGAAATATTCACGAGAGAATCTAATTAAGATTTTATTTATTACTACATAAATAGTTATTTGATATATGAGCTATCAATATTAATTATTTCGCGAGCAGGAAATATTGCCACAAGAGGTCGATAGGCCAAGTGGCGCAGTCCTAGCCAAATAAAATCACTTTAACCATGTGTGTTAAATACTATTTTTACACAGCCTGACTAAGGTGTATGACGAACATAGTGTCACTTATTGCTCTAGTCCAAAACAGTGAACTTTTAGCACGCTATACTTGCTCTAAAAGTGACCACTTTTAATAAAGGCTCTCTAAAAATCTTAAAAGCAGACTAGTGTCGGGAAGAGTTTTCCTATCTTCTACAGCAGAGGTTTCTTAGTAGTCAATGAAGTTTTAAAGGGGGAGTCTAAAAATTAATGAGAGGCTGAATGGGATCTATGAACGAATATGATCCAGCCTTTGATTAGTATAATGACAATGGCTGTTTAATGAAAATGGCGAATACACTAATTACACACAAATATTGAAGTTGATAATTGTTGTCTCATACAAAACTAAAAAGTATGTAATTACAAAATCAATACTAAATACATTAACAAAGTATAAAAAGTCAAACATACGTAATAAATAAAGAATTATACTACTTACTTAGATGCCGTGATCAATAGAATAACGAGAGCGTTAATCGTATGCGACTAAAATTTAAGTATCTACAAATTCCGAACTGTCGGAGGTCGTGTTGATGAGCTGGGAAGAAAGAAGATAGATTCAAAATTGAATTTATTTCTTCTATTTTAAATGTTTTTCTATTTTGGATCCGTTTGTCCATAGAGGCAAGTTATGGACAAGCTTTTAAAACTTTTTTAATTCTAAAGTTTCCAAAATATTTTATTTTCAACCTGGGTTTTGTAATTGTAAGAGTTTTAAATTTATATTAGGATAAAAAATAATTGGATTAAGTGTGAGGCAAAGGTTACTTGTCCTGATTTCATTTCCAAAGTTACATGTTTATTAATACTATGGGTGCAATTTATCGCGGCGTAGCATACATAAAATTCATTCCAATGATGTTTCGTCGCCACATCAATAATAGAATATTAATTATATTACAATTGTGATTATCTTAGCTAATTCATCAATAATACACATTACTGTAAGATCTCGGCTAAGATAAACTACTTAGTTATTACAATTAGTTTTTCTAAGTACTTCAGAGGAACTTTTACATCGCAGTATATTGTTAAATATTTTCTGATTTCTGCCTCATCCTCGAGAGCGGGGTTACAAAAATGTTACAAACTTCTCACAAATGGCTACTGATAATAACCAATGATACATAGCATCGCAGTTTATTGTTAAATATTTTCTGATTTCTGTTCCATTCTGCAGAGCGTGGTCACAAAAATATTTCCAAAATTTCCAAGGTTTTCACAAAAGTCCAATAATAATATTAGATGGTAGAATGTGAATCTCTGACCTCAGTCAGATAGCCAACGTTTGGATCATACTTCAGAGATTAAATTACATATTTCGAGCATGGTCCTGGTGTATATTTTTTTATTTCTTTTAGCTTTCCTCAAAATAATTACATTCCTCAAATATGAAATATGACACAAAATACTTTACACTGAAGTAGTATAGATGTCACTATGGGCAGAGTAATATATGTTCACTAAGAGACTCTACTAACAATTGAACACGAAAATGGTACCCGGGTACCTTCCAAGTCACATAAGGATTAATATGTCTCAATTTGAAGAAAATTACTCTTTGTTGTTAATGTGAGATATCAACCTATTATAATTATTTGTTTACTTTATGACATTATCAGTCAACTTTACAATTTCCGCTTTTAATACCTCCTTTTCTTATAATCGTAGAAGCCAGTGTATGACGGCGAGAATCCAACAGATTTTGAGAACTCAATAGACTTCTTCTAGGAAAGACTTTAACAATTCAAAAGGAGCTTTAATTTCATTCTGCCGATTAGTTTTAATAACGTGATTTGATTTTTCTGTAGTGAAAATTCTACTTAATTAAAATAAGAATATTATTTTGAAAATGAATTTTTGATCATTGACACTGATACATTTTGATGAAATGTTGCAATGCCAGAATAAGGATCCCAAGCCAATGACATGGAAGAACTACGTGTACCTGGTGCTGTACCTGGTGGGGCTGGCGTCGCTGCTGGCTACTCTGGCGGTGTACGCGCTGCTGCCAGAGCTGCGGCGGCCGGTGTACGCCAAGGCTCTTATGTGCCACGCAGCGGCCCTGGCGGCGGCCTTACTCACCCTGGCGGTGAGCGAGTGCATCACCGTCGGCTCCCACGCCGGGTGCGCGTCCATAGGTGAGTTGCTTATACAGGCTTAGCGCGGCAATCAGCAATACTTTGAGAGGTTTGAGATAAATTAAAAAACAGAGAGTAAGGTGTTACGAAGGAGTTACACCCCCCAACATATATATATATATATATATATATATATATATATATATATATATATATATATATATATATATATTGTAATTGGATGGTCGCACACGTCAGGTGGCGACGCACATTATCAATTTTATTTCGTTTAACATTGTGAGGCTCCGAGGTTTCTGGGCTAGGAAAGGTGCACTAGGGCTACACTTGTCGCACTTGGGACGCGCAGGGACCGCACCTCGCTGGTCGCTCCATTGTGTCGGAGGGGGCAGACGTGTGTGCGCCGTGACTCAACGGAATTTACGTACGCCACGCCGACAGGCGTTGTTACTCACCAAGCCCCGGGATTCCGAGAACTCCCAACGTCAGCGAAATTCGAACGAAGACGCGAACTTGCATCGGTCGTAGGTGACACCGCGATTGGGCTCAACGCACCGCGTGATTTCGGGAGGGGGGTCAATCGCCGAAAACCGAGTAGGGTAGGGCCACGAGATCTCGCTACCCTAGGGAGACCAGTGCTGGTCCCAGGAACGGTCTTCTAACTTTGGCAGCGGACGTGTAGGGACGAGTTTCTGGCTTTGGTCACGATCGACCGCGGACGTTTCTTTTCAATGATGTAAACGGGTGCGTGAGATCGGAAATTGTGCTTTTCCGATGAATTTATTGGACGCATAAAGCTGATCGTGCGGGAACGCGGTGCCGCATGCCGCGAGACGCCGCATCGAGTCACTAGACTGCAGTCACCGCCACCTCGCTGGTCGCTCCTGTGCTGCCAGGACCAGACCGCACGCCGAACTATCGCCGAGAGGCGATCGCGACATCCCATGACTGTCAGAGCGCCCAACTCGCCACGGGCAAAGGCGCAATCACCACCACTTTGGGCCGCGCTGCCGGCGATCGACGGAGCCGCCGCTAGCGCCCAAGGCATCTGGACACCGCCACCACGCTGCCGCCGCCGCCGCAAGGCCTCTTCGGGCGCCTTAGAGGATGGCCTACCACACGCGCCACCGCTGAGCCACGTCGAGCCCACGCCGGCCTGCCTGACGGGTGTAAAAGCCCGGACAACGACCCACAGGGGACTGTATTATAATAAGTTTGTTTTAATTTAGAGTAAGGAAATTCGTTGTAACCATAGGGTTCACCTCGTGTTTGAAATTGTCAATTAAAGTTTAATTGTTAAGAATTATATAAGTTGAAAAAACGATTTTCAATGACGTAATGCATGCAACAGCACCAATCAGGGATGATCCCGTCCCAATTACCGACTGAGGAACTATGCTAAACTATGCTGAACTAGTCAGTGAACCAGGAAACAAGTGAGTCGGTGTCACTCTGGGATGCAGTCGATGAAAGAACGCGAATTGTTAAACATCGGTATTGTTAGACATGATTATTTTAGGTAATTGTATGAATTTTCAAACAAGTGCCACGCATAGTTATTTTTTGACAATCAGCCTAATATGTAAGTTGGACGTGCGGCTTAAGAGATGGAGAAAAACAAGTTTCGTGCTATCATTAAACATTTTGACTTGAAAGGTTGCTCTGCAGCTAAGATCAAAACTGAATTAGAAGAAATATTGTGGACTCCTGAGTAATGAAGACAATTATTTACTACTGGATTAATGAGTTCAAAGCTGGTCGTACAAATACAAAAGATGAAACGTGTTCTGGTCGGCCAATTGAGTTCACACCACCGTAAACTATTAAAAAAGTGCACGATCTGGTAATGGAAGATCTCAGAGTGAATGTGGGCAAAGTAGCTGATTGTATTGGCACATCAGCTGTACGAGTACTCCTCATCTTGCACCAAAAATTGATCGTGAAAAAGCTGTGCGCAAGATGGTTACCACGTTTCCTCAATTTGAACCAAAAGCTGACTAGGGAGAACACTCCAAAGCAGAATCTGGCAATGCTAAGGGGAAATCAGCAGGACCTTTGGCGCAGATTCGTGACTGTGCATGAAATGTGGACACATCGCTACACTAATGAAATCCAAAAAGATTCCAGACAGTGAACAATGGCCAGTTGGAGTGCACCGAACCCAACAAAAGCAGTTTTGTCAGCAGGAAAGGCGATGGACACTGGTTTTTGGGATTCTCAGTGTATAATTCTTATAGATTATTTGAAAGAAGACAGAACCATTACTGAATCTTCATTATTGGATCGTTTAAAAGGGACGTGAATGAAAAACGGCTAATATTGGCGCACAAGAAAGTGAACATCAGGGCAATGCACCAGCCACACAGCAGCAGTCCCAATGGGAAGAGTGCATCAGTTGGGAATCGAATTGGTTCCTCATTCAATTCACCAAATTTAGCCTCGAGTGACTTCTTTCTATTTACCATCTTAAAAAAGTCTGTGTGGAGGGCAGAAATGTTCATAAAATAAAGAAGGGATTGCTGCTGTAACGATGTATTGACGTTTAAAAAACTTATTTCTTCAATGTAAAGAAAAAACTGGAAACGCGACGGGACAATGTGTAGATCAAGAAGAAGTGTACGTTGATCAATAAAGTGATTTTTTTTCAAAAAAGCGTCTTTTTTTCAGTTTTTACCAAATTTATCACGCAATCCTCTTGAACCCTGCACCGATTCTGTTCATAACTTAGAGAATTCTACATTAAACTGAAATGAACACGGACTACGAAGACAAGTAGTAGTGCCATTTAGCAAAATGCTTTATCCTACTACAAATATTTCTTCAGTTAGCTATTTTAAGCATTGATATCTGTTTAATTAAATAATTGACATGGTATTTCTGTTGCAGCGTTCTTTGGTCAGTTCTTCCTACTTGCCGCCTTCTTTTGGCTTACAGTCTTGTGCTTCGACTTCAGTCGCGGCTTGGTGTAAGTCCTTTTACATCAAATTTTGCGAGAAAAATATCTAAATGAACAACTATACTTTTTTAATATAGTACATTGTTCATGTATAGTACATAGAATATAGTACAAAGATTCGAGGAGTAGATTTAGTTTTTTCAGCATTCATTATTAATTCATTTACCCTTATCTATTCTTGTATTGCAATAAACACACTCCGCAATTTGAATTTAATTTCACGTCTGTTTCTCCAATTACATACAATAACGTGTAATCAGGAAATAACTAAATTTTACAATCATTCCCAAAAAGGTTTATCATATACTTGATTAAGTCATTAATGTAAATTATAAAAAATATTGGACTCAAAACTGACGCTTGCGGAACATCTAAATCTACGGTAATTTATCTGAGATACTGTGACGTCGTGGGAATACACAATAATCACAGACACGAGCTTTAATGATAATAGGTACAGGTTTATTCACAATATGTACAGTAATAATTTAAGTTACTCAGCTCTGGTAGATGTTTACTTCCCTGATCGCAGGAGCGATCCTTAAAAATGAAATGACTGACTCGTGGCCCGCGCCACTCCTCAGCGAGCCTCCCGCACACAGCAGACAGCTCCGGCGACCTCGGTCACCCGTGGATATAGTCCACAACGGCGTCCCAACACATGGGTTGCCGCACGAGCCTAGCTCGGCTCCGCACCGCCCTGGGCGCAAGTTTTGTGCGTTCGCACGAGGGTTCCCACTCAGCTCAACAAACCCCGCCCCCGCGCTCTGCGTTCGCTCTTATATAGCTACCACCCACGTGACCTGAAACGTCACTGGGTTTTGCACACGGCCCGCGCTAGTCGCTTTGCCAGGCATTTTTGGACATCCATTTCCATGGATTCCAAGAATTTGTCACGCGGCACGCGGCAAAAATGCGCTGTCCCGCACTTTGGGCATCCCTTTCCCTAGCTCTTAGGATTTCTCAGAATACCTCGGCGTGTCACATCCTGCCTGGCCCCTGGCGTCTAATCCTTTGCCGCCGCACCATTGTGGCGCCCCGGCGGTTGCTAGCTGTAGCCCTACAATACGTTACAATACTATTATTAAATTTTACTTTTTGCTTTTCTCATATCTTTCTGTTAAGATATGAAATAAACCACTTTTTAACGTCACCTTTGATTCCGTATTTACACATTTTCTGAATAAGCATTGTCCTATCAGTAGTTTTGCTTGAAAGTCCTATCAATACTTTCGTTTGAAAGGAAAAATTTCAAATGAATATGTATGGACCCATTTTTTAAAATTTAAACCGTTTTAAATAAAAACGATTTCAAAACTATTTAGGTGTTCCGAGTTTCAATGTATCCTCGGAAGACCTTCCAGGGTCCTCCCCTGTGACGGAGTGGGATGTTGCGTTTCAGAGCCGTGCTGCCCGTCAGTAACGAGAGATCCCCTGACCGCCGCCTGCTGTACTACTCGCTGTTCGCGTGGAGCGGCCCCACCATCATCGTGGCCATCGCCGTCGCCCTCAACTACTCGCCGGGTCTTCCTGATTGGGTGCAGAAGCCAGAGATCGGATTGTACAGCTGCTGGTTCAGCCGTAAGTATTTTCAATGGAACCGAGCACCACACGATTCACAAGAACTGCATGCTTTTAAATTAGAGGAGGTATAGCATTTTCTAAACTGTATGAAATCGTACTATTTGTTGCACCGAATTTGTAATATATCTCTTAGTCTAGAAATAAAGTTTCTATAGAAATGATATTTATTAATTATTTTATAACATACCACAATGAGTGTAGAATCGATATTCATTGTAAGTGTAAATAATGGAGGTACCAAGATTTGTACAATTCGTTGTTTATTAATTAATTGATATATTGGATTAATTTAGTGACATTACTTATATTTTATTCTGGTATATATGTTGAAATATGATACATAATAGGTTTTGAATTTGAAGTTTTTACATTTATTTAATAGTAAATATATTCAAGATTTTATGTACCAAATGCGAATTCCTCTAAATAAATATTTACATTACTCAAAATAAACCCTATCAAAACGAAGGCATAAATATCAACCCGCCTGTAGTTATATATACATTGATGTTTTTTATGATTATATATGATATTTTTGATATGATATATATGATTTTTTATTGATTATTCACTAATTGAATTGTCCTATAACATAGGAACATGTAAATATCTGCGAGCATACAAGGAAGTTATGATGCATCTTTCGATCCTAAAGAAGCAAATGTACAATTTTCATTACCCGATCACAAAATCGGTCTAATGGTACACGATGATGACGATGAATCTAATGAAAGTAATACAAAAGCATCACTCTTCAAAAATATCCCAAAACGTTCTCAATATACCAAGTGCTGTGAAGAGAACCGTTCTCCCCAACCTTTTGCCCAGCCCTCCAACACTATATTCTTTGCCATAAAAAAATAGTTCCAAATAGACAATCTTCAAAATAGAGTCAAAAGTAAAGAGAATAGTAAGAGTAAATCTATGCTATTAATTAAATGATAATAATAAAAACTTATAAGAGAAATATCGAAATTAAATTCTTATTTATATTAGTAAAAATAGGTAATGTGTAGCTGGTTCAAATACAGTGTTAGTATATGAAGGTAATGTTTTGTTGCAGCTACGTGGGCGAAATTCTACTACCACTACGGCCCGGTGGCGTGTCTGCTGCTGGCCAATGTCCTCATGTTCTCCTGCACGATGTTTCGCTTACGTGCAGCCCAGCGAAGTGGGAGGGGCGTGCTGAAGAAAGAAGACACGTCCCTTACCGGGGGCGCTTTCAGAAAACGACGAGAGCGGTACATTCTTTCAATGAATTTTGACAGTTAATAAAGACAATTTTGCGTTATATATTCTCTGTATTAATATTTGAAAGCGGTTAATTCGTCGTGACACAATTTTGACAATCTTGATTTTAATTGTTTTTCTGGAATTTTTCCTGAAATGAACTGTTCAGGGGAAAAAGTTTCAACGCGTCATCTGCAAATAACGTTAATCCCGTAGGTTAAATGCATGTTCTTTTCAACCGCGGGAGGTAGTGGTGATCTTCCTCCGCTCGATGACGAGATCCAAACTATACGTCGGCTAGCGGAGTTTTCCCCAACCAGGTTCTCCCTCCAACGAGACACTTCCCCAGTCGAGACAAGCTCTTAAGTTTCCGAATGGTCTCCCAGCGAATGTAGTAATGTAGTGCACGGTGTAGTCCCGGCGTATGTAGTAGAGTGTGTGTGTGTGTGTAAGGTGGTGAGGATAGGACAAGGAAGAGGAAGGAAAGATCGCACAAGTTTCGTGCGCAGTTTGAGAGGGTAATGCTCAGGCAGTCGCCTGGCGTTGATCCAGAAACCACGGAAAACAATCCATCGGAGCAGAAATTCTTCTCCAGACAGTGACTGAAGTCAACCTAGCTACTATAGTAAGTGACAAAAATATAGCGAACTTCGGGACCCGAACTCTAAGACCTCGCGAGAGGCACTGCAGTCACATTACTTAATGGTCAAAGTCACCTAAGCCGGTCAAAAAATGGAATGGCACATTTTGTAAGTGAAATTACTGCGATAAAACTTTTAAAGAAGTACCTCCAGTTCTTTACGACCCATGGACATGATCGCGTATTCTACAACCGAGTCTTGTAGGTAGTCATTTATAGCTAAAAAGTTTTTATCACAGTGCTCCGCATTTATTAATTAAAAACATCTGTAAACGATTGAATAGGGTTTATTAAGTCTCCAATGTTCAAACGCGGATTTAATTGTCGTAATTGGTGGGTTCACATTCTCCGGCGCAGTGCTGAGAGATAACTGGTCCAACTCATGCCAGGCGAACGCTGGTTAACCGAGGTGACGATAACTTCAAATTGCCATTCTCTACGCAGCAACAGCATAATACATTATATCACTTCTTTATTACAAAAAAGTAACTTTCAATAACCAAAAATTATACCTTTCAAGTCAGAGCATCTATCTTGTGGAAAGCGTGGTATGCAAAAACGAATTTCTTCCGGCATTCTCACACTAGAAACAACTAATTGTGATAGAATGATATTACATCCACGTGGCTTCATACATTATCTTCGTAATCGTAAACCATGGAAATTTGTGATGTGTTGTCAATTAAAATATTAAGAATAATTCGGCTATCTGGGTTGATGTGTAACGATTCGAGGTTACATAGAGATGCTGCCCTCCAGGATACCGCTTTACGTGAATATGTTGATGCTGATGAATGTCACGTGTCTGCTGAAGGTGGTTGTTTATATGTAATGGTTGATACCTCAGATACGTGTAGTGTCTCCAGTATTCTTATCTATGCGAAGCTGTGCACGTCGATTGGCGTGGAGTGAGTGCTGAGGATGATGGGGTATGTGTCGTGGTTGGAGGTCTCACAGAAATTTGTCTCCTCAGGATCCTAATCTACACAAAGCTCTTTGCGCTGATGGGCGTGACGTGGCTGCTGGAGGTGCATTATGTGTCACGGGTGAAGGTTTCACAGACATGTTGTGTCCCCAGGATGATTATACGAAGCTGTTTACACTGATGAACGTGACATGGATGCTGGAGTTGGTGGTTTATGTATCACGGGTGGACGTCTAAGAGATATTTTGTGTCCCCAGGATGCTAATCTATGCAAAGCTGTTCGCGCTGATGAACGTGCCTTGGATGTTGAGGGTGGAGGTTTATGTATCACGGGTGGAGGTCTAAGAGATA
The DNA here is from genome assembly GCA_011170035.1 of Teleogryllus occipitalis. NCBI lineage: Eukaryota > Metazoa > Arthropoda > Insecta > Orthoptera > Gryllidae > Teleogryllus > Teleogryllus occipitalis. Next base: position 28,469 of record BLKR01004539.1, on the reverse strand, counting down.
TTTTGTGTCCCCAGTATGCTAATCTATGCAAAGCTGTTCGCGCTGATGAACGTGCCTTGGATGTTAAGGGTGGAGGTTTATGTATCACGGGTGGAGGTCTCAGAGATATTGTGTCCCCAGGATGCTTATCTACGCGAAGCTGTTCGCGCTGATGGGCGTAACGTGGCTGCTGGAGGTGGTGGTGTGGGCAGTGGGGGCAGACGACATCACCATGGCTTTAGTGGATGCCGTCAACCTTCTCCGCGGCCTGGGGGTCTTCGCAGCCTGTTGCTGCAAGAGGGACGTTCTGGACGCGCTCAGGGACCGCTTGCCGACCATCTGCATACGTCATTTGGACCACACAGGATCATCTAACACGCAAAGCACTGACGTACCTCTTCACAGCTCAAACTGATAGCTGTCAAATGCAATGAAATGACGTTCTTTACAAGGAGAAAGGCAAAATCTGAAGTTGGATTCTACTTGATATTCACAAGTGTAAGAAATAGATAATGCTGCTATTACGTAGGCCATTTGATGATTTTAAGGAACAGGAAATATCTGTTATGGATTCCGTAAATTTCTAGTGCTCCAGTATTAATTCCGTGTTTAGTTCAACATACCAACAATTTAAGGGGTATTATAAAATTTAATCTTGTGGAAATGTATTGTTGATAACTAAAGATGATTTATCAGTGAACCAACTTTCGTGTAAGCGTTGTCATTACTAATCAAATGTGCAGAGAAATACGCTTTTTAAAATTAAATCATTGTGGTAAGTTGTTGTCAACATGAAGTGAACAGCGGTTATGTCATTGCTATTCAGCGAATCAATATTATATTTTTAACATAAAAAATCAGTATTCTGGTACTAACATGGAGTAAAATGTCACAAGAAAGAAACGTTATCTAATGAGAATAAATTATTTTTCTGACCAATTTACTACATTCAAAACTGAAAACCGCATACAACTTAGTAACTCTACTTTGGAAGAGGTGTCATAGTAGTAGTAGAAATTACGTTGACGTTTTTTAAGACGGTTTATAAAGTATCTTGTAATAATTGGGTATGAATTGTTATGTTAATATTGAAAATCATATTCTATCGCGTTTTTCAAAACGTGTATTTGATCTCTTCATAAAACTGCAGCTCACCTAAGAAGCATAAACGACATAAATGTTCTACCTTAAGTTGTAATGGAAATTAAATGAGTGCCACTTAGAAACAATAGTGAATGATATTATACGAGCATATCATGCCGCTAGAGTCAGATATTTTAAGTTATAATTTTGTAATTATACCAGAAAGATTTTTAATAAAAATAAATATTTCATTTAATAATTGCCTGGCTCAACCACTCTCGGGAATGAAAAAATATCAATAGATATATATATTTCTTTCTTGTATACGTATAAAATATAAAGTGTTGATTTTACGACACTAAACCTATTGGGGAATCATGATGCCCAAAAAACTGATTTTTCTTGTATTTATATTGTCATCTTTCTTACTCACCACTTTAATTCGAGGTTTTTGGACGAATAACTCGGGCAGAAGATTAGATTTGCTATTTGAGTGGCATCCGTATTAATAATGAATATCACTAGTTTTATTACAGTTGAAATGTTCCCACTGTAATGTAGGGTATGTGTCTTTTGATACGAAAGAAAGAACAGGTACTTTTAAAAAGAATGAACAAGGAGAGTACATTATTTCTTTAATTACAAAAAATTGAAAAGAATGGCAGTAATCATTAAATTGGACTCACATGAGACATATACACAAATAATTATACTCTAATCACAGTGACAAAAAAGGCACACAATATCTGAAAAAGAATGAACATACATATATACCCTTATGTACAAAAATGCACAATACATAAAAGAAAGAAAAAAAATCGGGAAATAAACCTCTAAAATATTTGCTATTCAGTACGTAAAAACTCTTGTGTAAAATAAAAATGAACTTTCTCAATTTAGTTACAATTGCATTAAATTGTATAATCCTGTAAAAAAGTTTCAGCTGCAATATGACTTCAATACCTTTTTCAAAGATATGTCACAAAGATTACGCCAGTGAATAAGTAACTAGAATGCATTCTTTGATGAAAAAAGGTGTAACATCACGTTAACACTTTCTTTGGCCTTGAAAGAATTCGTTAATTCCTAAGAATTCTATAGCTAGAAATTTACAATAACTTCAAAAAATTAAATCAACTGTTTTTAGTTACCCTATCAACTGTTTTCAGTTAGTATAACACCTTTACCAAGTGTTACAACAACTGTGTACTAACTCTTAAAAATAACATGTAAATGTCAGTGCAGTAACTAGTCACCAATAGGAGTTTGCAGTTATTTTTTTTATTTTCGTTGATATGCTCCCTCCGTTTCACAGGAAAGAGGTTCAGATGTGTGAAACCTCTCACGGGTCCTAGTCAAATGTATTGATGTTAAAATTGTTTTAATGTTTGTGGTTTTACGGATTTTATCATTGTTTTGACGAGATGTGCACTGTACCTCATGTATGTATGTAAGTAATGTTCTGTTTATTTTATATATTTTATATATTCATAGTTTTAGTAACGTTTTAGTGTTGTATCTTAATGGTTTTCAGGTTATGTTGACGCCTGAAGATGGTCTGAAGACGCCTGAATATAGTGATCTCCCAAACGTTGTGATTAAGAAATTTGGTGTGGTTATATACAGGACTTTTAAGTAAAATGTGAAGGTTATGAGCAAATATAGTTGTCTTCAATACAATGAAGCCTTATTTTTGTAATGAAATGATGCACAAATAGACAACTCGTATTGTAACCGTACCTTCTCACCTCACCGTACCGATTACAAAAGTAGATGTATCATTTGCCTACTTGTTTCGCGACGTGTAATTACACCGTCACGCATCCCTGGGAATATCTCAATTTACGGATAACCTTCCCTATTGGTAGTGGGTTCGTCTTTGTTAAACTACTGATCAATTAACAAACCAACACAATTTTTCAGTTTTAAATGACAAATAACATATATTCTATTGAATGAAAATCACTGTACAAATGAAATTCACAGATCCTCCTATGTTCTCATTTTTCGTAAAATTATGGTAGCTAATTCCCTACCTAAACTGCAGTTTTTCACTAAAATAATAATAACTCAGATCCCTGTTTACAACAAAACAAGCAATGAATAGATATTTACACTTCACAAAAAATATCACACATGAGACACACAAATCATAGTACAAATATTCATCCTGTAAAAGAAAAATACATACACACAATACTCGAAATTCACTACTACCTTTTGAATCACTAATTACGTTACACTCAATAGTCACATTTGACCTTCGGCTTCTACATAGCCTTTCAACACAAAATTTTGTTTCATAACGTCTCTCAAATGATTTGAAACATTAAAATATGACTCTAAATAAATAATTCTGTACAAAACAACTTCTATCATAAATATAAACATAAATAATTACTTTACTCTGATTCTTGTTACGACTGTCGAAAAGAAATAAAACCACTGGCTAGCAAGACCAATGTTCTCAGAAACTTGCCCGATCAACGTCTATTATTGAGGGAAGCTCACATTACAACGTTTTGGCTAGTATAATTATACTCCTATCTCAGATGTTTTTTTCCAGACTGAAATTTAGTGAGTGTTCTTTCTGCTTTTATATGACTCACGACCGGCGAACTCCGCAAGTTGGTCCCGCGCTGTGTAGCTGGCCCGTCGCGTGACACTCGCGCCTCAAGGTCGTCGTTCTTCTGCAAGGTCCGTGCGTTGCCCGTCGCGTCGAAACTGGAGTGTTTCGAACACCGTCTCCCCGTCTTTCGGCGAAAATTCACCACAGCTTTCGCAGAGGCGATGGTCGCATCAGAATGCGAGTCCGAAACTCCAAGTTATGACTTCCTAATAGCAAAAGTCAAACTAGTTGTTGGATAATCCGTCTTTCTCATAACTCTCAAAATTCCATAGTAGGATTTCCAAAGTGAAATTCCCAAAAATAAGAATAAAGAATATATGAAAAATATGAAATATATTAAAGCTGTAACAAAGAAGAAACATGTCCTATGTTACAATAGTCCTCTTTTCTAGCAACAAGAATGCAGCAACGTGGTTTTACAGATTCATTTCGATCTATTGTCGCCGTCGTTCTTTCGTTCATTGCATTCTTGTTTAATATTCATTTACTAATTCCATGTAATCTCACGATATTCACAGTACGTAAATCCATGAAAAGTGCTCAGTCAATTACCTTTTATTAAAGCTTTTGTGTTCCGAAATCTTCGCGTGTCCCTCGTTGACTATGTGGTGTACTCGTAGGCAACCGTTCTCCTTGGCGTCTCGAACCAGAAAGAGAGCGAGCTCTTTTTTGACGCAAGTTCACGCCACGTCCGTATTTCCACAAAAATTTCCTGATTGGCTATGGTCGGAGTGCGTTCAGAAATCCTTTCCTGACGTACGCCATCTCTTTGCCACTATGGGAACTACGTGTAGGGCCTAATGTCGGGTATTATTGATTCCATTTTCCGTTGGTTATAAATGTGACCGACGACAAGCGATTACAGTATACTATATAAAATAAATGCGTTTAAAACTGTTCTCTACAAGCATTTTCCGAGCGTAGAACGTCGCAGATCAGTTTCTACCAAGCACTGAAGTGGCTGAAAGTAGGTCCTATCTCTACAAAAGTAATTGTACCCAGTCTTCACTATACAAAATTGTATTCGAAATATAAAATACGTTCATTATATATATTACAATGTTTACGAGGAGCCGGAATTCAAGCTAATAATAGTACCTTGTAGCCAGAGATGGATCCCGGGAGAGGGGGTTAAAAGGAATATACCTCCCTCCCCTAATCAAACAACGCGGTAGACAATTTTCTGTAAAAAATTTTTTTAGTTTTCGATATAGTAACTAATGTGCGTGTTTGAAACATGAGCAAGCATGTGGTTGAAATTACTTTTGTTCACAAAATTTCACTCATTCTTGACTCCGAGTACGCAGTTAGCGGGAGAGGGGTAAGTTTTACAATTAATGGCGAAAATATGGTGGTAATAGAAGTGTAGTTGTATTACATTTAATTTGTACCAAAGATGATTCCGAAACAAGTTGCAAACGTGCATCTGAAATTTTCCGTTTCGACGTATAAATATATTAAAATGAAACGAAATATATAGTAATACGTAAAATATGTAATTATACCAAAATATGTAAAAATATGTAAAATAAAAACAGCTTTAATTAATTGAGAACGTATTGTAAACTGTAAAAAATATTATTGAATGCAGATATATGGTTCCTGTAAAAACGTAATTACATGTAGTGTTCCCAGAGTTATAAGTAGTATGTTTGAGACAACAGCCTTCCATAGCTAAATAAGCCTAATCGGCTGTAGCGATTTCTGTAAAACGCCGTAGATGAATAGATTGCTTCCTTTCCAGTAGCTCTGGAGAGGGGAAATCTGCAAAAAAGGGGAGTCAGTGATGCCTCCGGGGCTGCAGTCTGCGTGTACCGAGTCGGGGTACTGTTGTGACGAGTAGCCACGTGCGAGAATACAAAAAAATCTTTTCTGTTCCATCGGCGACGCGGTAAGTTGCTGGGATATCTTCTGGTGGCAACGAATTGTCTATACTTCTGGTTTACTGGATTTGCGACGATTTTCTTTTCAAACAGTCTTTCTATGTTTTTGTGGCCGCTACATGTAATAAGGGCTGGTAAAAAATATAACGCTAGTTCCATTTTCGTCTATTTTGTTTTTTCAAAAATGCCAAAAAGTTAACATTACAAAACTACAAAATTGGAGGTGGCAATTTTTGCTTTAAATAAATTCTTTTGCAAAAAATCAGCTCTTTAAAAATATCATGTATAATGTTTGTTAAAAAAGGGATTTCGCTTTAGTGTCTGAAATTTATGCAATTTAAAAACATATTTTCTGAAAACCTGAACGAAATGTTTTCATTGGTTTCTCCTCGTATGTAACAACGTATGGTAAATAAATTGGTACTGTTGTAGAATGGCACGAACTTTCTCGCAATAGTTAGTTCTCTAATCTCTTTAGTCTCGACTAGCTTTTCAGTTAGGCTTTATTCTCTTCCCAGCTGCCTTCCTTTGTCACCCAAAGAACATTTTTTCACATTTTCGCAATTGTTAGGCTCCGTAATGCTAGAACTAAAACAATCTGCCTTTAGTACTATTATGGTCCACTCCGGATCGCCGAGTTTGTTAAATGGCATGTATGGTTTCAGTTCTTTGAACCAAAAGGTCACCAGTTAAAGTGTCGCACAAGTATTTTAATTTGATGAATGTGATATTGGAGAAAACTATTCAGAATTCGAGAAACTTTATTGAAAATCATTTGTATCACTTCTATTTACAAACACAATCAATACATATCAATACAAATGCGATGAATCATACAACGTGTCTGTATGTGCTTTACCAATCTGCAACTTATAAACATTTTTTTCAGCTTTCTAATTCAATTTCTAAAACGTATGTCACGTTAAATAAATTGTTGCCTTTCTCTCCATATGTACATGATTAAACTAAATACTACTTAATCTACCATAATGAAATTTAAATATATTATAGACACTACTCTTGCGATCAACTTAGTTTTTGTTTTACCGTGATATCCGTAACTGTTCCGAATATTATTACTTCTCGGTCTTATTAATGTTTTTCCCACATGACACTTCTGTGGCGTAGGGGTATGGGTGTCGAGAAGTTAACCCTAAGAATCTGTGTTTGGGTCTCGTAGCAGAAATAAATTATTGCTGGTTAATACACTTTTGCAAGTTCATGTTGTAGTACATTATAGCGGTGCAGTTACAAATGATGCGAGAAAATTCGTAGTTCTGTAGCTCCATTAGTTTAAAAGCTTGAAACTTATCAATCTAAGAACGCTATTAAAACCATCAGCACCGCCGGTGACGTCATACTGATCCGGGAATGTTGCAAAGCAGCACCATGTCCTTTGCTGCATGCCGCCTTCCGGACGTTGCGGCGTCGTTGCGTGAGCAGATCGGCGATACTTTCGCGGAACGCGTCGCGTCGCTGAGCCAGGCGATTGTGTGTGATGCGCAGTGCGCGAGGCGATGGGGGCCGTGCGAGTCGCTGTGGGGGCGCTGCTGTGCGCTGCGCTGGCGCAGGGGGCCTTGGCGACCACGCCCCCCTCCGCGCCCTTCCACCTCCGCAAGTGCTGCGCCCTGGACCAGCTCCTCAGCGACGACATGCGCGCTTGCGTGCCCCTGGGGAACGACACCCGTCATCGCTTCAACATAACTAGCGTCCAGGTGAGGGGTATATTTTTCTTTGCACTACACAGGTATATCGACATAACGAAACAGGTCGATAACCCTACTATTTAAAATCCTTATTTTTTTAATGCGATTATTGGACATCTATGATCCTTATTCCTCCTGGGACCATCTAGGATTTTTGTTCATTGTGGCAATCACCTTTTTCTGCTGTATCCATTGAGTAAACCAGGTTGTTCACTTTGACTTATGAATTATGAGCTGAGAAGATGATGGCGACGAATGAAGGGACAATTGCAAATACGTCCATGCCTACGCAGCATTCGAACCTGCAGCCTCCTCAGCTCAGACTGCCGCAATGACCTGCGCCACGGGCCCCGAAAAAGCGCCAATTTATTATAAATATTATACTTTTATAATATCATCACAGCTTCCTGTGAGGCGGTCCCAGCTTCCATTCCGGGTCGTGGTAACGAAGCTGTAACTATGTAATAGAAATCACCTCATTTTCTACTGATGTACGAGTACGAAGAAGTAAAGCTAAGACATGCTAAATATGCTAGGCAGGGAGACGGGAGTATGTCATGCTCGCCATACGTCTAGCTTACCCCCAGGCATGAATAATAAATAACTAGTGGGGCCACAGAATGGCACAGACTTTCTCGTACTAGTTAATTTCCTAATGTGTTTAGCCTAGGCTAATTTTCCTATATTGCCTCACCCTCTTGCCAGCTGGGCCAATACTATTTTTTTTTCACTTTTTCTCAACTTTTCGATACTCAACGAGTAGAATTGAAATAGTTAATTAGGACTATTACATAAGAAAAAAAAGTTCTACATGAAAATTTGCATTGAAGAATTCGAGGCCGTTCTTGAAAATAATTGTTTTTGAGCATCTGAAAATGCGAGATTTTGAACTCATTTTCACAGCAACGTTTTGAGTTTTCGAGAAACAACGTCAGAAATAATTCGAAGACTTGTGTTTACAAGTGCAATAATGTATAAGAATAGTTGTAACGTAAATATTAACGATTTTTTTTAAAAATATTACATTTATGTTGTTCAAAAAAATAAGAAACTAAAAATGGCAACGTATTAATTCGTGGAGTGTATTTAGTACTATCTGTACAATATGTTAAAAAATTGGAGCCCTTCTTGAGAAAATATTGTTCAAACTTGTCTGAAAATGTGAAATTTTAATCTGGTATTCACATAAAAATATTGAGTTTTTTGAAAAACTTTTAAAATATAATTTTAGACACTTGTACTCACAACTGCATTAATGTACACAAATTGACAGTACTGTAAGTATTAACGACGTGAGAGTGATTTCAAAATAATTACAATTGTGTAATTTTAGGGAAAACAGAATATTACAAGATAGCGTTTGTATTATTTTATTAAATACATGTTGCACTTCCCATTCAAAATATTTTGAGGAAAAAAATTCGAACGAAAATTCGTTTTTGAGAAAATATTGTTTTTAAAATTTCCTTTATTTCAATCAAAATTGCTGGAAAACTATTCAATTTTTTTAGAAAGTGTGTCTTCATTTAAAAATCGAATTTTAAAAAACAAAATTATTCGTCCGAGGACAAAAGTCCTTCATGAGTTTTGAAATTATAGGCAGGCACCTAAAAAGAATTATTTTAGCAATTTTCGAAAATTTAGGTACTTCAACGAAACTGACACTTGCATACGGTTTTTAATGTCCCTTGCACTATCTGATGATGAAGTTAAATAAAAATATTTGAAGTCGTTTTTGAAAAAAATTAAAAATACCATTGAGTCTTCATACAAGGGTTGAATAAAAAGTAATGAGAAATTTTGTTCCTCTGAAATAACTTTATTGACGTAGGTACTTACATTAACACATCTAAAATACAATCGCCTCCTTTATTAATGACCTTTTTTCAAATGTCGGGGAGACGTCGTACACCATCTGCTGTTCTATTTCTGGTGACGTCCCATATAGACCACCCTAGACCATGAATAATTTCTTCTCTGGTATTGTACCGGCTTCTTCGCAGTGGTTCCTCCGTTGTGCTGAAGAGATCACAATCACAAGAACTCATATCGGTAAGATGAGATGATATGAGTAAGATGGATGTTCCAGAATTCCGCATTGCCAGCGGCCCTAGAGTTCTCCACGTGGGGTTGTTCTGAACGGGGGTTATCCTCCACATCATCTCTGCCTAAACTGAACACTTTCACACTTCGTGCGACTGTAGAGTGTGAGAACTCTGCATCACCAGATGCTTCACGCTGTCCCTGAAAACATTCTTACTTACTCCGACCTCGTGCCACTTCAGTTCGGAACCACGAACGTTGCTCTACCTGTTTCGTTAGGGGGCTAGCACTAATGCTATGAAGTTCCACGAATTACATACTAGAGTACTGTTCCCGCTCGCAGCACACAGTCGTCTATTAGTCCTTTGGTAATGACAGATGGCAGCACTCAGACTTTTAAGTTACAGCAATATTTTCACTACTTTTTTACGATATACGAGGTAAAGGGTACCACCAAATATTCAGATATTGATTTAAAATTCAAAGGGTCCCGACATCAGCCAGATCGATGGAAAAATATCACTTTGAAAAAAAAAACCTACTTACAATTTAGTTGTTCACAGACAGACTGGCGGACAGACGGGCGGACAGACGGGCGGACAGACGGGCGGACAGACGGGCGGACAGACGGGCGGACAGACGGGCGGACAGACGGGCGGACAGACGGGCGGACAGACGCGCGGACAGACGGGCGGACAGACGGGCGGACAGACGGGCGGACAGACGGGCGGACAGACGGGCGGACAGACGGGCGGACAGACGGGCGGACAGACGGGCGGACAGACGGGCGGACAGACGGGCGGACAGACGGGCGGACAGACGGGCGGACAGACGGGCGGACAGACGGGCGGACAGACGGGCGGACAGACGGGCGGACAGACGGGCGGACAGACGGGCGGACAGACGGGCGGACAGACGGGCGGACAGACGGGCGGACAGACGGGCGGACAGACGGGCGGACAGACGGGCGGACAGACGGGCGGACAGACGGGCGGAAAGACGGGCGGAAAGACGGGCGGAAAGACGGGCGGAAAGACGGGCGGACAGACGGGCGGACTGACGGGCGGACAGACGGGCGGACAGACGGGCGGAGAGACGGGCGGAAAGACGGGCGGAAAGACGGGCGGACAGACGGGCGGACAGACGGGCGGACTGACGGGCGGACAGACGGGCGGACAGACGGGTGGACAGACGGGAGGACAGACGGGCGGGCGGGCGGGCAGACAGACGGATGGACAGGCAGACGGACTGAAAGGGGACTTAATTCAATGTTTTGACATCAAGGATCTACAAAATGTAAATTCTATGTACATGTTTAATTTATAAGAATATGAACAAGAATTATGAACGTTTTCGGTATCGGGAATTCACAATAGGATTTTTTGCCCCAAAGAAATTCGTTTTCTGCAGGATTATGTACGTAGCATACGTGTATAATATGTGAGAACGTAATAACTGGGCCCAGGACTGTGAATACTGGTAGGCGGATTTAGTGGTCGGATTAACCATTGCTAGTCAGATTAAAGGCGGATTAATCCGACACCAAATATATACTTCGGTATTATTATCGTACATAATAATCCGGTATCATACATAATACTACGATATTATACAAAATAGTACGCTATTAAACATAATACTTTGGTATTATACATAATACTTCGGTATTATACACAGTACTTCGGTATTATACATCACATATGCAATAAATAAAGAAATAGAAAACAAACTAAATATATTTAATCTCTTCTGCGGAACTATTCGCCGGAAGCTGAGAAGTTAAGTTCAGAAAGATATCCTTCTAAAGTTCTATAAAGTGATGGCGCTTGCTTTATTGAAGCCATGGCCCTGCTCTATGAAAGCGAAAACTGGGCCCTGAAGAAGAGAGATTAAAATAAAGATAGCAAACTGAAATTTTGAAGATACGTAGCCGGCTATACATTAATGGACAAAAAAGAAATAGTATTAGAGCATAATTGAATATAAAGAATATCGCATATATAATGAAACTGTACAAACTAAGGTAAAAGGAACATGTTGAACGAATGCCAGACACAAGAATGACAAAATTCATCTAACAATACGTTCCAAAAGAAGATCATTAGAAAGACCAAAGACGAGATGGCGAGACCTATTCTAAGGTCACGGAGCTCAAACCTTGAAGTTGATTTCTTGTCTTCCTTCTGCATATCTTTTCGCCTATTTTCTAGAAATATACGTCTGTCAAATTTTCCCATTTTGTGCAAGAAATTCTGCCACGGAAGTGGTTTCGCAGGTTATGTCACAATGACGTCACGCGTACAATTTACAGTACTTTCCCCCAGGAAAAAATGTCTTGCCACAATGATGTATGTAGTACACCAACGGCACTAGGGGTTGCATATATCTAGCTACACCTAATGGATTATAGTTCTAATTATTAATACATTGATTCAATTATCTCAAAAGAGGCGATACTAAAACATTTGCTGATGGAATTAAACAATTAGACGATTCTAAAATTATAGTAGATGTATTAGTGAAACGAATCATTAATTAGAGCATAGGAATAATTTTTTTGAAAAATATTTAAAACTCTCAGTGAATAATGAAATGTATGTTTACCCCAGTATATAATTTGAATCTCTGCCATACTACTTGATGCAACAATTTAATGAATCGTATCTTTTGAGAAAACTTTGAGCATTTTTTAAATACATAATTTACTAATTTAGTGACCATTTGTTATTACATTAAGGTTCCCCTTTGAAGATGTCGTGAGTCCCCACGCACCATAAAAATAAAATTTCACATACCAGCATCATTCAGTTCAGATTGCAAAATCGGCAAGTATCGATATTTCAAAACTTCGATCTACAAAATTAGAAAATTGTCGTCATATTACTTTTCTCTAAAACAACCATATTTGCAAAAGTGGTTTAGAAGGCTAATATTTACATGGACACGGGGGAAAACTTAATTTGTGAGAGCCCATTTTTATTTATATTTACGCTATTATTTATTATTTAGCACCAATGCTAACATACGGAAGCGAATAATGCAGTCTAACAGCAAAAGAGCGACAACGATTACAAACAGCAGAGATGAAATTTCTTAGGAGAGTGAAAGGTTGCTCGATTTTATATCAAATAATATATGAAGAGATTAGATCTGATCTAAACATAAATTCCATGAATGATCGTATTAAAGAAAATAAACAACGCTGGATATAACGTATAGATAGAATAACAGCGTTATAGAACATTTTATCCTTTCTTGCCTCTTCGCGCGCACGTCGCTGTATGTCGCCACGTAGGGTAGACCAATCTTCCTTCTTGTTGAAGTCCACGATGATCAGCAACCAAGTCGAAACTTCCTCTAACCACTTCACAAGCACTGCCTATACTCCTCGTCTTGCGCCTCAGGTGGGCACCTATTTCCAACTGATTACTTTTTTCAAGTCGGAATAATATCCCTCTAACATTATTTTCTATCACCCAACCTGGCAATTCACATTCACTAGTACAATTTCTGAGTCGTCTTGTAACTCCACTGCGAAAATATTCTAAGTTCACTTTCCGGTTCACTCATGAAAATATTACAAGTCCGAGTTTGCAATGATACAACACGTACATTTTACAAGTTCCAGTTGCACACATAATGCAGAAATATTCTCAGTTTAAGTTCAATGTTCACTCTCACGAAATATTGCAAGTCCCGATTAACCTCAAGAAATTTTCTAAGTTCCACAAATATCACTCGAACTTAATAAAACACGCAAGCAATCCGCTCAACACCACAACTCGAGACGGAATGCCCTAATTCCCAATCTGGTCCACCTTTCAAAGATCGCTGTGTTTTGCTCTCTATTGTTTTTTTTTTTTTTCGCGTTGCTACGGTGCACCCTGCACTTGCCTCCAAACGAACTCGTTATTTCGCGTTGCTACGGTGTTATCTGCGTATCTGCACCATAGAAACCCACGTCTTTTGCAATATCTACAACATTTCGACCTTTATTTGCCTAAATAAAATGTTCGTCATTTTTTTGTCACAATAGAGTACTTTTATAAAATGTATCACTCTATACACAAGAGTAAATTACTAACGCCGACATGTTGTGTAGCCAGAATTCATGATTTGGGGGTCCTTGAAAGCGAAAAATTGATTGACGCCAAAACGTCTGTCCGTCTGTTTGTGAGCTAACAGCACTAGCGGCGAAACCGTGAGCAAAATTCTCACCAAAATTTATATACCCGAATTGATCTGACTGATGTCGTGACCCCTTGAAATTGAAACTGATACATTAATTTTGGAGGGTATTCTACATGAAGACCCTAGGAATTTTCAAAATTAAAAAAAATACACCAATTTTTTGGATTAATATTTGACCTCGGATAGTGTAATGAACGCTTATGAGAATGGTGCAGATCTCACTTTCGTTAAAATCCATCATTTTGGGAAAATTGCAAAAATTCAAATTTCTTTCGGTAGCTTCCGACAACTACAATATGAGAATATATTTTTTCCTTAATGAAAATGTGTTCAACAAAAAAAATATCTTTAAATAAAGTCATGTTTAAATTTTTGAAAATGATTTTTTGCGTTATTTTACGAAAACGTAAGCAATTTTTAAATTTTAAACAATTATTTTCTCGGGAACGGTTTCAATATTTTTCTTTAAGTTTTGTAATGTATGTGGCAAAGAACGGGAAAGAAAGTGAAGCTAATATAATTTTCAACGCACTTCCTTTTTTTTTTCGAAAACTACAAATAACCAAATTGTCTGGTGCGTAATATTTGGACTTTTTCAATTAATGATTGAAGGAGTGTGTAACACACTATTAGGAGAAGTGTATCCTGTGCACGTTTTCTTAAATTTTGAATTCGCTACCCTAACCCGTAAACAAGTTGAATTCTGAATGCAGATGGAAATGAGTTTTTTTGGCAAGAATTAATAAGAATATTCGCAATATATACACCCAAACAAATCACCCGTTATTGGTTTCACAGCGCTGCGCTGGCCACGCCACAGCACCGTGCTAGCTGAGGTGAAATCTGTACTGCCTCCACCCCGCTGGGTCGTATTATTAACTCACATTTTTTGAAGCTAAAATAAGCATTTGTTGAATTTGTATCGATATTTGCTTGAAAAGAATTCACCTAATATTCTACGATTTGTAATGAGTTTTACAAGGAATAATATGTCGATATGGATAGATTTTGCGATAAAATATTTTTACGCACCCGCTTCTAAGAGCGAGAAATGGTGTGCTGTTTCAGCACCACTAGTTTACTATGTAAGATCGTAAGTTTTAGCAGTGAGTGATATTCGACGTTCGCTAGTAATTAGCTGGGTCGGATATACTCTTTGGGTCGGATCATTCCCTACCTGGATGAGAATTCCTGTAGTCGGCTGCTTTGATCGGTGCTTTCAAAGACCTTTGATGAATTCCAGGTGGATGCCGGAATTGTACAATAAATTGTATAAAATAACACACAATAGGCGCGTTCTCAAAGACTCCGTATATACCAGGTGATGGACCCACTAATCGTCAAACCCTTACGACCTAAGAAACTTCGATAGATCTCTGCCCACTTTAGGACATGTTACGATTGCAGCTGAACGAATTTGTGTACGCAAAAAAGTATTATGAAAGTAATAATCTTCGTTGTTGCAGGACAAAAAGTTCTGGTGGATGGACGCTAAAGTCTGCGTTGCTCCGAGTGGAAAAATCGAGATGCTGTCGGCTTTAGCACTGAATGCTTCGGTGCTCTACAAAGAACGACCCTGCGAGGCGGATATCACGTCCATTCTGTGGACGAGAGAAGCTTCACTCTACTTGAACGGATCTCTCGCGGTAAATTTTCAGAGTTTTTAATTTTAAAATACCATCCTGATTTCCGCATCTTCTTTATCTTTTGATTAATGTATTTCATTTCCATCGATGGTCTTCCAGAGGAAGGTTATTTGACTATAGGCTTTGACCATCTTTCTTCATTCATTGAGAGAAAATATTGAAGGCAATATTCTAGTTCTGTGGCATCAGCCAAAGGTTTTCTTCGTTTCCATGTGGATTTCAATGTTACAAGCGATGGTGGATGCATTCCTGTAGGTTCATAGGGATAGATATTATATTCTTTTTTGTCTTTTGCAACTACCCACTTCAATGGCCCTCTGTACAATTAAGGAACAGCACTCGCCTAACAGCCTTTCCATTGTCTTCACGTTCTTAGCGAACAGAGTTTGCGAGTACATACGAAGCCGGTAAAGCTGACCTTGGAAAAGGTATAACGCCATCAATGCCATAAACTCTTATCCCTACGGGCGTTGATTTTCAACATCTGTAACTTTCTTAGTATTGTGGTTTGTTGCAACGTTTCGTAAATATTCGTAAACAATGAGAGATTTTACATTTTTAATTCCTTTTATATGCCCAACGGTGAAGTACTTTATTCGAATGGACCTGGGGTCTTTACAAAATGAAGTAAAATAATCTGAACTTTGAAGAGGATGTTCTTCTTGCCTCAAAATATGCCTCAGGTAAATTTTGAACACGTTGGAGATGGTATAGGTGCAGTAGGATTTCAAAAAAAATTTTCCAGATGGATATGCTTTTGTTAATTGGTCATTTTGTATATTTGTTCAAATAAAGCTTACAATATACAAAATGACCAATTAACAAACGCATGTCCATCTGGAAAATTTCTCTCCGTCTCTCTCTCTCTCTCTCTCTCTCTCTCTCTATATATATATATATATATATATATATATATATATATATATATATACATCGTGTGGCCCACCTAAGATGTTCCCTTCAACTTTCTCCTGAACCGTTGCAGATACTGAGATGCGGTTTTCACTAAAACTACTATATGCAAGACTCACATATAGTCATGCATAATATTATTCTATTGCATTTTAATTGCAGAGATATTGACCCAACTTCGATTTTTTAAATAGAACCCTATAGATTTTTTAGCTCATTATAACAAGCGTGAAGAGACGACTTCATAAATATGCATATCGTTATATGTTACATAACAAAATTTTCGAAAAATTAAGAGTTTTAAAGACGCACGCCGACTGCTGGTTTCCGTGATCTGAACAAGAAATTCCCGGTGATATGCGGCGAGGCCATTCCCTTCCGTTGCGTTGACTCTCCGGTAAATGCCGTGATGCAATGTGCAAAGGAGCTCACGAAAACCCGCGATTTGCTCTTTAAGACTACACCCTCTCAGTTCTGGAGACAATGTATTCACCCATAGCCATGTTCTGAATAAATCTGTACGCCACAAGGTTCTATTTTTTAATTAATGAAATACTACAAGATTTGGGGGAGAAGGGAATGGCATCGCCGCATATTACCCGGAATTTCTCATTCAGATTACGGAAACCAGCAGTCGGCGTGCGTCTTTAAAACTCTTAATTTCTCAAAAATTTTGTTATGCAACATATAACGATAGGCATATTTATGAACTAGTCTTTTCACGCTTGTTATGATGAGCTAAAAAAAATCTATAGGGTTCCATTTAAAAAATCGAAGTTGGGTCAATATCTCTGCAATAAAAAAAGCAATAGAATAATATTATGCATGATCATATGTGCCCCTTGCATATAGTTGTTTTAGTGAAAACCGCATCTCAGTATCAGCAACGGTTTAGGAGAAAATTGAAGGGAACATCTTAGGTGGGCCACGCGGTATATATATATATATATATATATATATATATATATATATATATATATATATATATATACTAGCTGGCCCGGCGAACTCTGTTCCGCCTTAACAGAGAACTCCGTTCCGCCCAAACATACGAAAACCCGCGAAATCACGCGAAAACTTGCGAAATCACGCGAAACATGCGAAATCACGCGAAAACGTGCGAAAACGTTCACAAACGTGCGTTCTCACACAGGAACGCTGTCGAACGGGATAAACAGTATCCTATGTCCGTCTCCTGGCTCTAAGCTTCCTGCTCACCAACTTTCACCCAAATCGGTATGGCCGTTCTTGAGTTATAAATAGTGTAACTAACAAGACTTTCTTTTATATATATATATATATATATATATATATATATATATATATATATATATATATATATATATATATATATATTGTGACGTTCGTGGCCCGGCCACGAACCCACAAGCACCCACACAACATCCGGCGTGTTCTAAGGAACATTTGTAAGAATGGAATGTTGATTGGAATGGAGTAGCAGATAGTACAAGAAGAAAAATAAGAAGTAGAAGGAGAAGAAGAAGAAGAGTATGGGGTAAGAGAAGAATTAGAAGAAAAAAAAAGTTAAGTAAAAGAAGAGGAGAATACGACATTTTTTGACACGGAAGCAGAAGTGGAGGAGACGGATCTAGTAGATGAAATAGAATTAACAATCTGCGACGAAGATGATGAAAACGATGGCAAAGATGGTGAAAAGGGAGTAGAACAGTTTACTGATGGTGAAGCAAACGAAGAAATTACATTTGTGAAGAAAAGAAGAGTAATCTGGCGAAGAAATGGTTCCGTTAACCCTTCTATTGAAGAATATTTTCGGGCAGAAAATATTCTACGAATGTTTTGTGACGTGACGCCAGCCCCAGGTGTGGGCAGGCCCCACATTCATGAACGCATGACTTCGGAAGCCCCGCGCCTGTGGAAGACGCCGTTTCGTGGTTCTCGCACGCCCCTCCCCTCCCCCAGGCGGAGTTGTCGGCGGTGACTGACGGGGTGAGGGGTGAAAGAAAGCGGGGAAGCAGTGAGGGGAAAGGAGGGGAATGGAGTAGGAGGGAGGGCACCGGGAGAGTGCACCGAGGAGTGTCGGGGAAAAGTCGCTGCCAGGGAGAGCGGCAGGTAGTAAGCGGTGGAAAGTGGAGGCAGAGAGAATAGGGATGTTAGAGCATTGGGCTTGCACGGTAGTTAGGTGTCTCGAAGAGTGTCGCGAGATAGTGAAAAGGGAACAGACGGAGAGGTGAAGAAGAGTTCTTGAAGTGTTACGGCTGGCGAGTTGGGGCAAACCGCCGAGTGGGGGCATTATGGGGCGTCCGTTGGAGCGGCGCCCAGGCAGCGCTTGCTAGCGCACGGCCTTTCCGAGGACACGGTGGCGATCGACGGACTGTGGAAGGCGGCACGGCAGCGTTCCCGCAACGATAAGTACCCGACGGATATACCGTGTGATGGGTTACAGGTTGTTTGACATTGTTGTGTTGAGGGCGCGGAGAGAGGACTGGATGAGCCGCGACTGCGAAACTGTAGTAGTGAATTCTGTAAATAGGACTGAATTTTGTTAGTTTTTTTTTGTTGTTTTGACATTGTTGTGCTGAGGTAGCGGAGAGAGGCCAATGAGCCGCGACTACGGAACTGTAGTAATGAGTTTTGTAAATAGAATTAAGTTGGTTTGTTTTTGTGTTTGATGGGTTACAATTTGTGTGTTGTTAGACAGAGAGGCCTCTCGTCGTTCACGGATGGTGATCTTTTGTAGGTGCTATTGCCAATTAAAAGACGTTCTGTTTTCTGTTTTACAAAAATCTGTACTTTGGTTTTTCATTTCGGATGCGTGGGGGCAACCAGGAAAAGAACTCCGCCCCTCCCGGTCCCCGACTTCCGTCCCTGGAGGTCTCCAAAAGAAATTAGTGTACCTTGTCGACGGACGGCCCCGCGACGTGGACGGCGGACGCCATTTCGCCGCTCGCGCGCACCCCCCCTTACGTCACAACGGTTACAATATATATATATATATATATATATATATATATATATATATATGTATATATATATATATATATATATTGTAATGAATGTTACTGTGAGAAAAATAAAAAAAACAAAAGAAAATCTTAGAAATCAAAACAAATGTCTTGATCACCAGCAGTGAAAAAGGTGGGGAAAATACGAGGAGGTCAATTATTTTCATTAATCATAACTCGACTTCGAAATTTTTGTAGATCCATAAGAGGTGTTCGTTCTTTTGGCGTTAAATGCATGACCACACATTTATCCTTGTATAGTATACTAGATATCTACGTTCGACCGTGTATATGTACGTCCGTCCATCACTCACGGCTAGAAACCTTCCCGTTCCCGAGTCGAGAAAAAATGGTCATTCGACTCGCCTTGTCTACTGGTGGACATGTTGTACAGCGCAACAACGACACCTACAGACCATTATATCTGCGTTTCCGTATTCTTAATCACACTGGTTAACGTCGCAAAAATTTTTAGCTTCGAGCTTACCATACGAGGTATTTCTAGCTGACTCGCGGCCTATAAGAAAGTTACAAATATTAAAAAATCAATGCCCCTACACATACTAGTATGTGACATTGTTGACGCTGTACCACGAAGGGCCAAACCTACTGGCCTGCTCGTTGAGACGCACTCAGTTCAGAATTTACGTAGCGGCAAAGTTTTAGTGAAAAGGATATTAGACGAATCCTGCAGGTTTATACCTACAGCACCAGTGTAGAAAGGTACAATGAATTAATAAAAGACACATGTATAGTTCAAGCACTCCTAAACGTTTAGAAATATGAGAATTTGAAATTCAGAGGATGTCCATGCTATTGCATTTTGATTTTGCAAATCCAACTGTTCGTTAAGAAACCTATTAAACCTTTCCAAAAAAGATAATAGAACGTGAATGTGTGTTCGTATACTTAGGGACTTTCTGAATGGAGGATAGAAACGTTTGGAAGAAGGGAATAAAAACTTTTATTTATGAACCTGTACACCGACTGCTTTCATTGGTGAGATTTCCGTACTTTCGTCTATAAAACGGGATTTCTCACATCAAAACGACAAACACTTATTAATATGCTTACTACGAAACATTGATATGCGTATTCGCGGCGACGACGAAATTGAAGGTTGTGTTCTTGAGCAAGAGCGTTTTAATTGAGAATTCAAGATTGGGCAAATGTAAGTAATATATTTGCTCAAGAAATTTCATCTAAAACGTTTTAGAAAACGTTAACTTGGAGGTGGGGTAGTTTGCGTAGTGTTAGTTGATTCTAGCATTCATTATAGTTGCTCTGTGCAGATGGAGTTGGATAGTGCGTCTGATGGACCAACGCAGAAATTGGTGCTCCCGCCGGAAAACTACTGCACGGACTGGACGACGAGGGGAAAGAAGCTTAGCCTCGTCTTCTTGGCTTGTCCGTGCAAACACGTGGTGTGTGTCCACAAGTGCTGCGACAAGAAGGGAATGCTGACTATTTCAGAAGCTATTGGTATGAAGCAAATAGCTCACTGCGACGCCAATCTTCCAGGAAACTTCACGTGGAAGGCACCGTTCACAACGCTCTCTGCTGGATCAGAGCAAAGACAGGCAAACGTGACATACGCCCAGCTAGGAGGACCGTTTACTAATTCGTGCCCGTCAGGTTGGACGAATGTAATAATTGAAATGAGGTACTTCCACGCTTCCTACTTTTTTAGTAGTAGCTCATGATTTGCAACATTCTAAAAAGAACATAGAACCTATTATTTCTGTGATTCAAATACTGTTTGTGTAATGATTTATCAGCAATTCCAACATTCTTCATAGACAATATTAAAACTGTATTTTGTCTCCCTCCGATTTCTCATAAATAATTCTTGTTTTCAAGGTCAAACTAAAAATTTTTTGCTTTAGTACTTTAGAGAAACTGGCACAGGAAATTATACAACGCAATTACTCCAAATGTTGCTATTTCAATTTAAGTTTCATTGTAAAGCATTTTTATATTTAGCGGTGTAAAGCATCATTGAATTTGATTAGTATTGTTCGGAAACTACGTGTTTTGAGAAACTGAATTCTAAAACGCTCACACAATCACTTGATTGACCTTCACTTTTAAGCACAATTTATTTATGCTCTTACGAAAGAAAAATGATGAAATAGAGACAGAAAACTGATGGGGGCAGTGTGAACGTTTAATTGATGTTGATGTTTGTAAATTTGTACACCATCTCCAATTTTACATCCAAATCATTTGTTGATATTTTCAGTGACATGATGAATAGCAAACTTTTGCCGAATGGAACGCTGATAACCCAACTAACCGGGTCTCCATTTTCTGAACGCCAATTCTGTGTGGATTATGGCAAGAACATCAGGAAAGAAGGTTACTTTGCCTATGTCTGTGCAAAGGTGAGAATTCCAAGTACTGGAATTATCAGTATTATTCCTCACTTCATTTTATTTCACGCCATTGTTCCTTCTATTTTTCAATTACACAGGTTTCATTACACTGTTGGATAAATTTACCTTTTCCCTTTCTCGACACAAGATCACACAATTTCCATTTTTACGAGCATGCAACCATTCCTGGAAGGTTTTTCTTGTTTTCAATTCCGTCAAGGTATGTCCATATATTGTTCAGTATTAAAAATTATTGTTGAGATACTCTAATAAATATTTTATTTATTATTATTTATACAAGTTATTTATGGTACGAGCCGTAAAAATGGAGTATTTGAGGGTAGAAATAGTTGCGAGAAGACTCCTCTTTTATGAAACCATAAAATCACTTTTACCACGTGTGGAATACACTATTTTTGAGACATCCTTTCTATCGTTTATTTTATTTTAATTTAAGTATGAAGTAACACTTGACACACAAACGTAAGTAGTAGGTGATGAGTAGACATCGGATGTTTAGGGAAATGCCTATTTTTTTCTAGAGAACTTATTCAAAGGCTGATAATATATGTCCACGAATCATGACAAATGATGACAAATGACGAAGTTTTATAATGCTTACTTTTGCTTATTTTAGCATAAATGCCTATTTTTTGCTTAAATACCTTTTTAAGGACTTTTTTGCCTTTTATTTATTATATTTATATACAATGCTAAGATATCGGAGAATCGGTGATGGTCCAACGTCACCATTCATTATGAAATCTTCGATTCACGTCATGAAATTTAAAAAACGAGTAAATTCCCGAAAGTATACCAACTGATTGTTCTCCATTTACCTATTTCATAAATACCAGCCATGATCTGAGAACAGGGACGATATACCCAGAGAACCGAAATTTTAAGTGGAAATAAATATAAATTCCCAGAAGACTTCAGTGGTGCTAGTGTTGGATTGCTAAATTATATGCCATTCACATCGTTCAGATATTCTTCTCCACTTTCAAACTGATTTTGTCTTCCAGTCGTCGCAAATTTGAAATTGTTATCCTTGAAAAGTGACTGGTAATATATAAATATTACTGGTTAATGGAAACTATTAAGAATAAAATGTAGAAGAGTTGTAAATGTGTAAATCTAGTTTTACATTAAAATATACGAACTGGTTTTGTGCATTTAAGTTTACAAAATAATATAGACCAAAAATAAAATTTTTCCATTTTATTGTATGACACTTTTGACGGTGCCTTTTTTCTCCTTATTGTTGATCTTTTCAGTGCCCTTTTAGGCGCCTAAAAGACGATTTTTTAGTGCCTAAACATCCGATGTCTAGTGATGAAGAACAGGCGAAAGTATTTTGTTTTTTTATGTGGCTTTCGTAGATTTTTCTGAACACATGAGAATCGTGTGTTCAGATTTTTAGCAAGCTATATAAAACACTTGTTAGTTGACTTTTGTGAAAACTGTGTAATACATGTTTGGCCACGTTCGGCAGAATGTGTCAGAAGCCAGATAACATTTAACCATAAACTGAGATGCTATATATTATCTAATAATATTAGTGGACATTTGTGAAAAGTTCGTAACATTTTTGTGACTTGTGTGTGACAGTTATGTGTTTGTTTTGTGAAGTAAACAAAAAATATTTAACAATACATTGCAATGCTGTGTATCATTTTATAATTATTATTACTGAGCATTTGTGAAAAGTCAACTAACAATATTAGATGGTACATGGTGAATCCTTTCCCTTGGTCAAATAATCAACGTGTGGACCACACGACAAGGATTGAATTACGATTTTTGAATACGGTCGTGGTGTGTGCTTACTATTCTTTTAGCTTCCCTCATAATAATTCCATTCTTGAAATATGACAAAATACCCCAAACGCAAGGATGAAAGTTGTCACTGAGGGGCAGAGAAATATACGTTCGTTAAGAGAGACTACTAACATTTGAAAACGAACTAGTGGTACTACAGAATGGCACCGACCTTCTTGTACTAATTATTGACTAATTTCTTTGGTCTTTCCCCTTAGCTTTTTGGTCTTGCCCCTTCCTCTTGCCAGCTGCTATCTAGCCCTGACCAAAGTACCTTTTTTTTTAAATTTTCTCAATTTTCGGTTTCCTAATAGTAGAACTGAAATATTACTTTAAATTATTGTAGAAGAGTAAAACCTTTTTCCATAACTAAATTTTCGTTTAAGAAATTGGAACCATTTTTAAGAAAATGTCATTTAAGCGTCAGTGTAAAAGCGAAAATTGAAAATATTTTTCATAGAAATTCTTTGAGTGTTTGAAACACTTTATTACAAGTCATTTGTAGCACTTTGATCAAGAAATTAAATAATATACACAAATCGCTGAAAATGTGCATATTAACGGTGTGAGCGATATTTAAAAAATGACATTTGTGTCCTAATAGTAGAACTAAAATATTAGTTTAAATGTAATAAAGAGGGGTAAAAAATTGCCCTATTTGGAAACTTGCTTTGAACAATTTGGACTCGTTTTTAAGAAAATGGTATTTAGGTAAATGTGAAATTTCAAACACTTTTTCACAGAAAACATTTCAGTTTTCAAAAATCATCATTTGAAGTAATTTAAAGCACTTCAACTCACAAATGAAATAATGTTTACAAATTGCTGTTAATTTTCAATTTAACGGCATGAGAGATATTTAAAATAATGTATTTGTGTAATATTTGAGGAAAAAAAGAAACAGCAAAACGAATTTTTTGCCATCTTAAGCCGTGCTATTACCACTATCCGTACGTAAGATTTGACGAAAAAAAATGTTCCAGCCACGAGGAAACCGAAAAATTAAGAAAAGTTTAAAAAATGTAGTTTGGGTGGTGATAGATATCAGCTGGAGACAGGACGGGGTGAAAGACCTGGCCCAGACTATACAAAACTAACTACTGCGAGAAAGACTGTGCCTTTCTGTATAACCACTAGTTTAGTTTATGACATTATCTGTCAACCTTACATTTTCCTTTTTTAATACCTCATTTTCGTACAATCTTAGGGAGTATAATAAATAGGGCCCAAAATTATGTAGTATCAAATGTCAAAATATGTACATAAATATGTAATGAAAACAATGAGATAATGTAATAAATATGTACAATCGGATATAATATGTAATATTAAAAACACTATTCGAATTTACATTTATCAAAAATTTCCTAAACAAATTTTAAAAGTATACAAACGTTTTAAATAACATTTGGAGAGCACAAGTAGAAGCATATTTTGCACCATACACTTTCCCGTCAGTACTAAAAGCTTCATCTATTGCAATCCAGGGCAATAGTTTAGCAGCCAGACTAGTCGGAATATAATCCCTCGTACAAATGGGCGATATTATTGACCAATAAACAATCACTGCAGCATGCGGCATTTTCGTCGAAGTGTTACCCTTCGACCATAGCGTAGGTTTCTCGGAAATTAAGGTTAAAGATCACGAAACCCGACGTCAGTAATCCTTTTTATATCTAAAGGTGAAAATGATTTGTCACTGACGCCCACTTCCCGCCACTGAGATATCTGAAGCCGGCACGCCGAATCGCGTCTTAACGTAGCGCAACTCTGTTCGACAATACTCACATTAGTAATAATGTAGGAAATAATCCTGATATTTTTGAAAAAACTTACTTTCACAAAAAAGTATAACATAGAAGAAAATTGACAAAATAAAAAAATGGTAAACAACAAAATATGTAAAATACGTAATATAGTACCAAATATGTAAAACTATGTAACGAAAAATTTGCATATTTTATTAGGACAGCGACGAATTTTCAAGATTACAGTTTTGAGAATGATATATAGGAAGACAGAAAATGTGTAATTACATTAAAATCCGGTCTCTAATAATAAATGTGAATGGAGGGAAATGTATGATGCAGGGAAGAGATTTCGAGAACCCAATTGACTTCTAAGGAAGAGCTGAACAATAGAAAAGAATCTTTAATTTCATGTTTTGATAAATTGCATGAATGTGATTATATTTTAAAAGAGTGATTATTCTACTTGATTCAAATACGGATTTTATTTTGAAAATGAATTTCTGATCATTGACACTGATACATTTTGACGAAATGTTGCAATGCCAGAATATAGATCCCATGCCTAAGACATGGAAGAACTACGTGTACATGGTGCTCTACCTGGTGGGGCTGGCGTCACTGCTGGCTACTCTGGCGGTGTACGCGCTGCTGCCAGAGCTGCGGCGGCCGGTGTACGCCAAGGCCCTCATGTGCCACGCGGCGGCCCTGGCGGCGGCCTCATTAACCCTGGCGGTGAGCGAGTGCATCACTGTCGACTCCTACGCCGCGTGCGCCGCCTTAGGTGAGACTCTAAAGAGGATTAGCGCGGCAATTTTCAAATTAATTTTTATCTCACATGTTTTATACCATTATTATTATAAGTGTAGATTTGTTTCAGCTTAGTGTGCTGGATATTGAGAGAGAGTGGATTGTATGGAAGAGTAATTTCGCACATGCAATTCAAACCCTAAGATAGTTAAGTAGCGCGGTTACGATGGACTGTTGGTTACCGAATCATTTGTACAATACGCACGTATATGAAATTATGAGGAAAGAACACTGATTTACAATAGTTGCATCACGGCTCCTGCAGTATAAAACAGAATATGATACTTGATGGAAAGATGATCTTAAAAGCGAAGTTTTGAGGATACGTCAACCTGACATAGTGATAGACCTTGGAGAACTTTCCTGGCTTCAGACATGCGAACAATTTTATCATGCATTGCATGCTTTCATTCAAAGTTTAATTCACTAAGAGAATCAGCGCTCCTAAATATTAACGGATATGTGGGCCCCTTTATCACCCCGTTTCCTGGCAATCAACGTATGTAAACGTCTTGCCAGATTCTACGAATCCCGTTCACGGGCCAATACTTGCCACTGCGCTACATTTAAGCGAAAGTCACACGTATTTTGACAGCCTTTAACAATTTGTCTTCCTAGAGCTTCCAGGACATTTTAAATACTCTAATTTGATTGTGCAATTAATCCACACCTCTATTCACAAAAGCTTGCTTCGCGAAATTCTTGCTTCACACGGCGGGGGCGGCGGTTGTCGGCGAAGAAAACACGGTGGCCACACGGCTGTGTTCCAGCAGCGTTGTTTTTTTTATAATAGATCGTTGAGGAAGTGAAATAAATAAGAGCTCCGGAAATTGGAGGCGTTGGACATTTTAAAAATAGGTTAGTTGGTTACTTTTCACCTATAAGACGACAATCCGGGGAAACATATGATCCCTTAATAGTGTGATGCCTGAAAAAAGTATCTTTGTTGAGGTGGAAAACTAAAATAGACCAATAATACCAAAAATGTGAAATCCAGTGCGATTGGAAGCATTACAGTTTCATCAGTACACAGGTTGAGTCTAGCAGTACATATCTGATAAGTCTCATAAATTGCGATGAAAGAGCACGAATTGTTATTAAACATCAGCATTAGATAGATAGATAGATAGATAGATAGATAGATAGATAGATATTTATTGAAGTTCGCTTTGAGCTAATGATAGGTGGCAAAGATGATTACAATTAGAATTAGAACAATTACAAAGCTATTACGATTATTTACAAATGGAATTAATTAGAATTAGAGGTTGATAACCTAGTTCTAATTAATTACTAGATATATCTAAATTGACTTACAGCTTATCTAACATTTCACTTCATTTCACTACACTACACTGCACATCACTCCCCTCCCCTCCCCTCCCCACCCCACCCCACCCCACCACTACACTTTATATCACTCTATAAGGGACTTGACCCTATTAATATGAATAATAATAATGTTAATAATGTAAGTGTTGTGACCGCCCGCGCGTTTGAAATACCCGCCGCCGAGCTACATCCGCGGGGCGTTACCGCCCTCGGCCGGAGAGGAAGGCGTTCGTTGCCGACCGGCTAGGGCTGTCCGCGCGCGGCCGTCACGCCCGAGCAAGCGGGTAGGTAATCGCCACCGCCCCCACTCCGCAGCTAGTCGGCAGGCAGCTAGCCCTAGCGGGCTATAAGAGGGCTCTAGTGCCTCTAGTGCTTTTGCAGGTAGTTTGTTCCAATCTACTATAGTGCGGTTCACAAAGGAGAACATAAATATATCATTTCTTTGCTTTCTGTATAGTATTTTCCAAGGATGGTCTCCTCTGATTTTAAAATGTATCTATAATATTTTACCGATGTCTGCCCATGCTGTGTCTCCTTTGGATGTCTCGTACGTTATGCATAAACGCGCCCGTTCCCTTTTCTTAGATAAGGGTTCCCATTCATCTCGTCCATCAACAATTCGCCCTTGATTTATAAACTTTCCGGCCAGGTTTTGAATTGCATATAACGCGTGAATATGCCTTTTTCTTTACGGGTCTCAGCACGCCACTCCGAATTCTAAAAAAGGACGAACAAGTGTAGTTTATGCTAAAGATCGGGCATTTGAACTGCTATTGTTAGAATACGCAATAAAAAGTGCATTGACCTCCATGATTTTTTTCCGTATTGTTAATATGATCCGACTAAATCAAGTCGTTTCGCAGGACCAAACCCAAATACAATTTTTTACACGTGGTATAACGTTAGTTCCAAAATCATAGTTAGAATGTACCTTCGAGCGAGACTCGGTAAAGCAAATAAATTTACTAATTTCCGGGTTTAATTCCATCTTGTTTCTGCAAGCTCAGTCCCATAAACAGTTTAGATCGTTCTGTAAAATATGTTCATCCGCAGTCCAGCCAATATTCATATATATTATGCAATCATCGGCGAAAAGTTTTACTATCGATTTTATTCCAGTTACAATGTCGTTAATGAATGCTAAGAATATATAACTAAATGTCTTTATTGGTGGCGAGGCTCAGGTCATTTAGCCTGCGCTTCTGCCTGACCACTTTCAGAATTTATATTACAATAGTACATAATAAAGAAAGTCATTCATTGAAAAATACGCACGCAATTTGGATGAAGATTTTCACATGGATGACAGGAATGAAAGTGAGGGAGG